>JAADXJ010000740.1:0-15300 GCA_023337735.1 Pythium biforme
CCAAGCCACTCACCGTCGGCACGTACTGATTTCCTCTTACTGATATAATTTTCACGGGATCTAATCAGACATTTTTATCAGAAATACGCTTGAAAATTGTATTGAAAGTGGGATCTGATCTAATTTTTGAGCTGTAAAGGAATCTACCGCAGGATTGTGTGTGTCGGGTGTCGGGTGACGTCGTCGGACAAGTTCGATTCAAAGGACCTGCGCGACCGACTGGGTCTCAGCTGCGTGTGAGTGTTACTGGTTGGTGGCGGTCGTGGAGCAGCGAACTCGATTTTGATATCCCACCCTGCCGATCGCTGCGATGCGAATGTCGACCTCGGCTTCCTCCTCGATACCACTCGGCGTACAAACAGGATCTTGTCGGGCATCTTGGGCATCGGCTCGCAGTAGCCCACCTCGCACAACGAAACAGTGGCGAGTGCGCGGTTCAAAGACGCCTCCGCCTCCAACTGCCACGACTACAACGAGTACGCGACGTTGACGACGACATCAAATCATCGCACCGACACGCTCGAAATCGTGGCCTGGGCGACCGGCTCGATCAACCCTACGTGGCCCGAATGCACGGCAGGAGTTTCAACGGTTGTGTCCGGTCGTTGATCCGCACCACCATCCGTCATTGGATTCATGTGACGGTGGTTATGCTCACTGCAGGCCGTGGAGCTACCCAACCAACCCAAAGCTTCCACGCGCCGGTGTAAAGATAGCCCTAGCGGCAGGGGAAATTCGGAGGAAGCGCCTTTCACAGCATCCACAAAGATCACCACCTATCGCACGCGGGGCAACTCCCATCTCTTCCGCCGTTGCCCGACCACCACATACTCGTACGCATCCCCATGCCGATCGATCGCGACCGCCCCGCGGGCATCTCGAGCTACCGCGAGGCGGGCAAGGCCGTGAAGAAGACGCCGTCAGGACTCAACGTCGCGCGTTTCATCGCGCGCGAGGAAGAGCTCCACCAGGCGCGCGCGTATACCAAGTGCAACGAAGCGAACGCCGACCGCGCGCGCTGGGAAGAGAAGCAGAACCTGCGCTCCGGCAGCGGCGCGCGCCTGCAGCAGCACAAGCAGTACGTGCGTCCTGTTTGATAGCACACGCTACGAGGCTCTCACCTCCGTTTTGTCTACAGACTCGTGGAGGAAATGGATTTGATGAACAAGGAAGTGCAGGTCATCCGCGCCGAGCGGCTCAAGACGTACTACGACGCGTGCTACGCGCAGTGGGAAGACGAGCTGCGCGCCAAGGGACTCGCGCTCGTGCGCCACCGCGACTGAAGGATTCCAAGCCGTTCATAGTTGCTAGCAGTCTGGACCGACTTAACACTATGGACAAACGACTGCAAACTGCGTTGCTGCTATGATATCGTGTGTGTCAGTGTGCATTGTGGAAACACGGGGGGGAGGCGCGGCTTTGGCCGGACCCACCGGAGGATGGCTACATATTGACGTGGTCCACATCCACGGTCTCACAACGAAGTGCCTCTTCGCGCTCGGTATTTAGTTAGTTCGCTGGGGCAACATGAAGGACGTGCTGTCGCTCAAGAAGCCGTCGCCCGCGTTGCAGCTCAGCCTGGAGCTCACGCGCGTGGCGATGGGCGTGGTCTTCGTACGTGATGGCGTTTAGAACTCAGCGTCCTGGGCGGTCTCACGTACTAAAGCACTTGATGGAACAGGAGCCTCTGACCGAGGACGCCTTTCGCGAGCTGCTGCTGGGCAATCCGCAAGAGGTCCTCGCGTACGTCAAGGCTATTGACGTAGACACCGTGGCGGACGCCGCGTACGATCGAATCTGTCGGCTTACAGAGGACGCCGAGTACGACCCGGGGCTCGCGGCGCGCGAGAGCGAGGCCGGCTTCTTCCTCGACCTCGACACGCTGCTCACGCGCTTGCGGCGCGACCTCGAAGCCGGTACGACCAACGTTCACGGCGTCTGCGTACGCTTGGCAGTAACACCAACTATGTACTTCTACATGAGTGTGCAGCCCACAGAGAGAGCCGCCGGCTCTTACCGACCACGTCGTTTTGCGTCGGCGTGGACGGAAGCCGTACGTTACTGCCGTTGGTCTTGCGAGATGTGATTGGCCGCCCCTTGATGCTCGCTTTCGCCACGTAGGCCAGTCCTTCCTCGCGTTTGAAGTGGCTACACGCCTGCGACGCCAGGGCGTCGTCACGGTCGTCCACGTCGACGAAGAGCAGGGTGCCCACAGCCTGCAGCTGCCCGCCATATCGAAAGACTTTATCGTCGACGAGTACACGCACCACGCGAGCCGCCTTCGGCTGCCACGCAGCCACGTGGTCGTTCATAGCGTCTCGCACGACGCGCCGCTGTCGTCGGTCGCGTCCGAGCTCCTCAACACCTGCGCCACGCATGGCACCGACTTTCTCGTGCTGGGCGCGGTCGGCAAAGGCGGCCCGGCGATCGACCAGGTCGGCCACGTGCCGCGCGACGTGCTGCGGTTCGCGCCGCTGCCCGTCGTGGTCGTGCCGCCAGCGCCGATCCACACGACGCCCCAGCGTTCGGACGTGTTTGTAGTCGCCGTCGACACGTCGCCATTGGCCGCGCGCTGCCTCCACGCGGTGCTCAAGCTCATGCGGCCCCGCGACAGCGTGCGCATCGTCCACTTTTTCAAGAAACCACTGGTCGGCAGCTACGACGAGCAGCCGTTGGCGCACTGCCTCGCATTCCTCACGACAGCCAACGTGACCGGCACTGTCGAGATCCTGCCGCTCGAGCTGGGCACGACGATCGCCGAGAGTCTCCACGAGTACACGGCCACGCACCACGCCTCGTACCTTGTCCTCGGGCTTCATGGCGCGCGTCTCTCCGACAATAAGCGGGCCGACGACGAGCCCGGAGGCGACGGCGCCGAGATACTGGAGAACCCCGTGGGGCGCATCACCGCCGCGATGCTCTTCTCCCCACGCTGTACGCTGTGTATTTGCCCCTAGTTACCCACAAAACCTAATGGAGTCGCTTCCACGAACGGCTTCTTGCTGCGTGGCCACGAGTTCTTGCTTGATTAACCGTGAGAAGAGCTCGAGCTTCGTCGCCACTTGGGTCGGGAGCGAGCGCGCCCACACGTCTGCTGACGAGGTGAGTAGATCGTTGAGCGTGCGGATGCCACGCTGCTCGTAGAGCGCTGTCATGGGCTCGAGCGCCTTCGCGAGCGCGATCGTCCACAGCGTTTCCGGCGCGTACAGCTCGCGGTGGACGTGGCCGCGCGGCGCGAGCGCGTGGAAGAACGCGTTGAGCACGACAAAGTCGCAGCGCTCGCTCACTCGGATCCACTGCGGATAGCCAAGCGCTTCTGTCTCGTCCAACGGCTGCGCGACCGCCGCATGGCTCGGCTGGACGGCTGTGGATCTCTCCACGCGGCGGTGGCCACAGCTCGAGCACGCTCTCGCGGAGCGGTCCGACTGCATCGCGAGGCAGTGCTCGCACAAGTCCGCCCACACACAGTGGAAACTCGTGAACGCAAACACGTCGGTGGGTACCTCCTCGTCGTGCATGATCCGTCTCAAGCGGGCGATCGCTCGCTCTCTGTGCTGGGACGAGAACGTCGTCGCCGACGTGTACGCGACGGCATCGTGCGCAAAGAGTAGTACGAGGTACTCGCGCACGCAGCGCAGCGCCTCGTACGTGAGCCAAATCTGCTCGACTTGGTAGGCAACGCGGTCGTGGAGGTCCCAAAAGCGCGACAGCGGCGCGAGAAACCGCAGCGTGCGGACCGTGAACGGCGTGCGAAGATCCAAGAACCACGTTGCGGTAGCGTCTAGTTGTTGTTGCCTTAGTAGCCACATCCAGACCTCGTCGAGCGACAGCGTGTCCAGTGGCAGCTCGTATCGGTGGGCGAGCTCGTAGAAGTGCTCGGTGGGCACACGCCAGGCATGCATCGTCTGCGTGACGTGTTGATAAAAGTGGAGGAACTGGTCGCGTGGACAAATGGAACGCGCCACGGACGAATCGATCGTATGGCGAAGCCCCGGGTGGAGCACGGGCACGACTTGATCGTCCAGGCAGCGGCGAAGCGCGATCGTACGTCGGAAAAGGTGCTGCAGGCGAAGCGCCTTGGCCGTGATCCATTTCGTGTGGCCGTTGGCGAGCGCCTGCGGGATGGTCGCGCGGCGTCGCCGTTGGTAAGCGACCTCGTGTTGCCACTGACGCCACGTTTGGAGGAGCACGCGTCGCATGCGGCGCAGAGCAAAGAGCTGCGCGCGGACTTTGGTGCGGCGCCACGCGACACGCTTTTGTGCGTCCACGCGGTCCCGTCTCTGCCTGTAGATACGTTCGATCGCGGCCACGGCGCGCTTCTGGCGGTAGTACTGTCGCACTCGCTTCGCGGCAATGATGTGGTACAGTCCGTTGAGGATGAGCGCGTTGCAGTGCCACGTCTCGCGCTGGCGTTGCAAGGAACCGGCGTTCATGCGCGCGTAGCAGCGGTCGCTCGAGAGCCGCCGCCGGATCTCCGCCAGCCGCCGCCGCTTCCGCACGAGCTCGTCGTGCTTTCGCTCTTTGTACCGTCGGAACCTGGGGATATACATTGATTGTTGAGTCTTCGCCGCTTGGTAACCAAAACTGAGAAACGTACGTTGACTGGATCGAGGCAGCGGCCTCGTGGACAATCGGATCGCTGCTCTCGAGCTCCTCGATCGCGCGCTCCAGACTAGCAAGACTCGCCGTGAGACGATCCACTTCGCCCATTTGGTGGAGCAGCAGTTGATGGGCCTCCATGCGCACGACCGTGCCGTCCAGCAGCTTGGCATCGACAAAGAGCGACACTGTCTTGCCTGCCGCAACATTAGTCGCCGTCGCGGCCTTTGCGATCTTCTCTTCGGTCGACGCTTTGTCGTCAAGAGCGCGTGCCATGTCACGTCGCGCTTGTACTAATGCCGTGCGTCGATTCTCAAGCCGCTTGCGGTACTGCAGACATGTGTTATAGAGCCGCTCGAGCCGCGATTGCTCCTGCGCGAGGACCACGGCCGCCAGCATCGAAAGCTGCGGTTTCATCTTCCTGAGTGGTGGAGATGAAAATGAGTGCCTCCGTGGATCCGGCGGTATCCTGTTAGTATCGTTCGCACCTTCGTTTGCGCACACAATGGCCTCGGAAGACGCGCTGGATGGTCGTCGCGCTGCGCTCCATGCGTTTGTTGCCTGGTTCAGACAGATCTCATGAGTATGCATTGACGAAATGAGTGTATAGAATACGGTCACCCGCGCCTCTGTTTGTACGCCACTTGCGCTCCAACTTAAGCTTATCCACGATCACGCGCTGCCAGCGATGCCTGTTGCGTTGTCAGTGAGAATTAGACGTGTGGTGACTTTTGTCCCAGCCAGTCACCCACTCACTGCCGCCACTGCCTCTGGATGAGGCGTATCCGCTGCCCGCGAAAGTCTCTAACACAACAACAACCAACGAACATGAGAGCGCAATGAAAAAGGCGTTGAACTCATGGCGAGTTGTCTTACCGCAGATACTGCGCGCGCGGCGATAGCGGCACCACGCCACCGCGCGTCTTCGCCAGCCTCTCGCAGATCCGCTCGTCGCGCTTCGCAAGCGCTTCCTGCGCGTCCTTCAGTAGCTGCAGCCGCAACGACGATGCCACGACTAGCCCACGCATGCTTGCCACCATGCGCCGGCATCGCTGCAGATCCATGAGCATCGCCATGTCGTCCCTGACTGGCATTCGCTGCCTCCAGAAGAACCCAAAATATCCCCACATGGCTACATGCCACAATGGATAGCTCCCCCTATAGAATGACATTACATACCGCGTGTTTGTGACTACCTCCCCCTTTGTGGCAGAACCTAGTGACATCCCGTACCTTTTCACAGGCAGGCAGGGAGCGGCACATTCCCCCCAGAAGAGAGAGCCCAAGGATGCGGGCCGACGACGACGCGCTCCACGAGGCGCAGGTGCTCAAGAGCGGCCACGACGTGAGCGCGAGCCTGTACGCCGGCGGCGTGCCGCCCCACAAGCGGCTGCGCAAGCCCATTGTGCGCAAGAGCGTCGACCCGAACGCGACGTTCATCTCGTTTGTTATGCAGCGCAAGTTTTTCCCGAGCAAGTCGCACCGCTCGTACGCGCTGCCGCCGCACTCGTACTACAAGCGCCAGATGCTGCCACCGCTCGCGTACCCGCTGGACGAGGACCTTGCGAACTGCGTGTGCACCAAGTTCTGCCGCTGCTCGACCAACAAGCAGCGGTGCCCAGTCAACTGCCTCACGTGGACGCCCGAAGGCCGCCGCTTGATCACGGGCAACTCGGTCGGTGAGTTCACGCTCTGGAACGGACTGGCGTTCAACTTTGAGACGATCCTCCAGGCCCACGACGACGCCGTGCGCGCGATGGTCTGGTCCCACAACAACAACTGGCTCGTCACGGCCGACCACGGCGGCGTCATCAAGTACTGGCAGCCCAGCATGACCAACGTACAGCTGCTTCAAGGCCACCGCGAGGCCGTGCGCTCGCTGAGCTTCTCGCCGACCGACTTCAAGTTTGTGAGCTGCTCGGACGACGCGACAGTCAAGATCTGGGACTTTGAGAGCGGCCGCGAGGAGCGCACGCTCACGGGCCACGGCTGGGACGTCAAGTGCGTGGCGTACCACCCGCAAAAGTCGCTGCTCGCGTCCGGCAGTAAAGACAACCTCATCAAGATCTGGGACCCCAAGTCGGGCAATTCGCTCAACACGCTCCACGGGCACAAGAACACGGTCTTTAAGGTCTCGTGGAACGAGAACGGCAACTGGCTGCTCACGGCGAGCCGCGACCAGCTCATCAAGATCTACGACATCCGCATGCTCAAGGAGTTTGCGACCTTCAAGGGCCACACGCGCGAAGTCACGTCGGTCGCGTGGCACCCCGTGTACGAGCGGCTCTTTGTGAGCGGCTCGTACGACGGCTGCCTCATGTACTGGGAAGTGGGCAAGGACGACCCGCTCGCGGCCGTGCCGCAGGCCCACGACGCGGCCGTGTGGGACATCCAGTGGCACCCCGTAAGCCACGTCGTCGCGACCGGCAGCAACGACCACAGCACCAAGTTCTGGTGCCGCAACCGCCCCGGCGACCCCATGGACGACAAGTACAACGGCGGCCAAAACGTGCTCAACGAGAACGAGACCGGCGCGAACGAAGGGAACACCCATTCGTCGCGCGCCGACTTTGGCGACGAGATGCTGCCAGGCATGGCCGGCGGTGCCGGTGCGATCCGAGCAAGCGCGATCCACAACGCCAACTTCCAGGCGTTCGGTCAGAAGACCCACGGCGGCGGCGACGGCCGCGGCGGTGGCTCGGGACGGCGCCCGCCGCCCGACACGTACACGTGCAACCGCTGCCAGACCAAGGGCCACTGGATCGAGGACTGTCCGACGAAAGACCAGCAGCACGGCCAGCAGGGCAGCGGCGGCCCACAGATGCGCCGCGCGCCGCCCGACGGGTACCTGTGCAAGCGCTGCAACATCCCGGGCCACTACATCTCCGAGTGCACGCAGGCCAAAGTGCCGCCGCCGTCGTACACGTGCCACAAGTGCCGCCAGAAGGGCCACTGGAAGCAAGACTGTCCCATGGACGCGAGCGGCTCGTCGACCATCTCGGCGGCCGCCGCGATCGCCGCGGCGCAAGCGGCTGCTGCGTCGCTTGCGCAGCCACCCATGCAGCGTGGGCCACCGCCGCCGCCGATGAACATGGGGATGAATATGGGCGGCCCGCCGCCGCCACCGATGCACATGGGCGGGCCACCGCCGCCCGGAGGGCTCATGCCGCCGCCGCCGCCGCGGTTCGACCACATGGCCGGCTTTAAGCGACCGCGCGATGACGGACCGCCGCCGCCGCCGCTTCACGTCGCCAACGGCGCACCCAATGGCTGGCCGCCGGCGGGCGGCATGATGACATCGCCTCCACCGCATCAGCAGCAGCACGCGCAAGACCGACAGAGCGGCTACCCGTCGAGCGTGAACGAGAGCCGCGACCCGCGCCGCCGCCGCTGAACCACGACCGCAACGCTAGCTGACGCATACTAATAAACGTGACCACACCAAGAGAATAGTATGGAGACTATCGTCCCGCCGTCGGCATTTCCACCCACACACGCCACGCCAGCAGAGGGAGGCACATGGCGAGGATTGCGTCCGTTCGCGCACGAAGGAGACTGCGTGTGCGATGTGTCCCATGTCACAGATTTGGAGCGTGGTGTGGAACACACTAGCAACGAAACCTATCGACTGAAATATAACGCGTAATGTTACGCTTTTCGTTACTGCTCCCCTAATCGCGCTTCCATCTGCCAGTTCACAATGGATTGTGAAAATCTCAAAGTATTATGAGGGCGGTTCCAGTGATCGCGGTAACTTTCGAGCGTGTGAGTGTGGAACGAACAACCCACTTTGATTGTGGCCCTTGCCAATGATGCAAGTGACCACTTGCATCGCACTCCGTCAAGCCTTGACTCAAGGATGTGGCTTGTACTGTAAGTCCAGCAGCTTTGATGAGAAGTGTGGCTCCTCGCATCGCGTCAGAATCAGATTTGTTTTGTTAACTTTCATCTGTCAGAAATTTATAAGGCTGACTGGCATGTTCGATTTTTGTTGGCAGTTTGGTCAGCAATTGTTTTCGTGTCTGCGGTGGACTGGGTTCTCCTTGGACTGTGTTGCGTAATCGAATGACCAATCGTACTGTAGAAGACAGAACAAGATGACTCCATTTTGGCCCTGGCTTTCCTTGGAACTCCTCGACGCCAGACGGGCGCAGCAGAAAGTTTCCGGCCTTTTAGTGTTGAGGACGAGCCCCTCGT
Organism: Pythium biforme; assembly: GCA_023337735.1. Taxonomy (NCBI): domain Eukaryota; phylum Oomycota; class Peronosporomycetes; order Pythiales; family Pythiaceae; genus Pythium; species Pythium biforme. The sequence goes on from JAADXJ010000740.1 coordinate 8,797, forward strand.
GTCCGTGGAGCCTGCCTGCGCCCTCCCGCTCCGAATCGAGCGGCACCAACTTCATCTCCCACCAACGTCCCACCCACAGTCACCCCAAAGCGGAAACCCATCGAAGCCGAAACCAAACCATCCGCGGGTTCGATCCATCACTGTTCTCTCGTTCTCTCCCTTGATCGTTGGGAGAACCAAAATTCAATCCGTCAGATCCTGATCCAGACGAGAGACCGTCGAGCGCGCTTACGCCGACACCAACACCAACAAGCCTCATTTCCAACAGAAAACAACAACAGACCCGGTGTTATTTATCGCGGCGAACCCAACGAAATTTATTCTGTCCACCATGAAGAAGCGCTCGCACCCGGAACATGCAAGCACTGCCGTCGTGATCCAGCCGCGCCACTCGCTCGGCGGCAAGCAAGCCAGCGGCGCGTGCATCGGCGGTGACGACGCCAACGCCAAGAAACGGCTGAGTGGCACCTCTTCGAATGCCAACGTGTACGACGCTGTCATGGGCCCGGCGCCGCCGCTGCCGCTTCCGCCGCCGCCGGCCATGACCCACGCTCCCCCGCTGCACCCGCACCACCTCAGCGCTCTCGACCCGGTGCGCTATGGCTCGGGTGGAAATGGTGGGAATACCAACGGCGGCTCAAGCGGCGTATTGTTGGCGCGGGCCGGCAGCGGCAGCGCCGCGTCGCTGCTCGCCAACACGCAGGACGTGCTGCTCAGCGGCGTGCTTATGAAACGCGCGCCGTTCTTCAAGCACTGGATGCCGCGCTATTTCGCGCTCACCAAGTCGTCGCTCGTGTACTACAGCAAGAACCCGAGCGAGGCTGCGGCCGCGCAGGGCAGCGAGGCGCCCCACAAAGGCCTCGCGGCGCTGGAGAAGCGCCTGCTGCGCGGTGAGATCGCGCGCAGCGATGTGCTGCGCGTCGAAGCCGTCGATGGGCTACGGAATCACCCGCACAGTTTTGTGATCATCGCGCGGAAACGCCCGCGCGCCGGCCGCTTTGGGCGCAGCGCGCTGTCGTGTATGTTTGTGCACCACAAGGAGACGCGGCTGAGCGCCAAGAAGAAGAGCAAGCCCAGCGACACGACCGGTGCTGGTACAAGTGTCGCCGACGCCGAAAGCGACGGGTCGGTGATGACGTTTTACATCCAGGCGCCGCGCGAGGAAGACCGCAAGAAGTGGATCAAGACGCTCCAGCGCTGGATCGACGGCGAGAGCCCCGCGAAGCTCGGGCGCGCGATCTTTGAGTACATTGTGAACAGCGAGTACAGCGCCAGCAAGTACGAGCACAAGGTCGGCGAGTGCGCAACCAGCAGCCACGACCTCTGGGGACACTGCAGCGGCGCGTCCCCGGCCGCGCAGGCCGGCCGCCGCATCGAAGAAGAGCACGCCGTACTCGCCAACTTGATCCGCGACATCAACGAGTGCCAGCAGGAAGACGAGATGATCTTCATTTTGGACCAGATCCTGGGCGAGGTCAAGGACGGCGCCTGCAGCGGGTACGTCAAGAAGCTCATTGCCGCGGCCGGCGAGGTCAAGCTTGAAACGGCGTCCACGGTGTGGACGACCAATGTCAAGGCCGCGTACGGCGCGATCATGAAGGCGTTGTACACGCAGAAGAAGGCCGCGGCCGCACTGGCCTCGGCGGCGGCGGCGGCCAACGCGCATTCCCTCCACCAAATGCATCACCAGAAGGCGCCCATGGGCCCGCCCACAGCGCGCTCGTCGATGCTGCGCCCGACGCTGCTCGCGCCGACGCGGCAGACGTCGGACGGTGGCGAGAGCGCACCCGAGTTTTCGTTCCACCGCGCGTACAAGCTTGGGCGCAAGCTCGGTTCGGGCGCGTACTCGGTCGTCCACATTGCCACGCACCGCGAGACGCGCAAGCAGGTCGCGGTCAAGTGCATCGCCAAGAACAGCGTGAGTCTCTCGGATGTGGTCTCGCTCAAGCACGAGGTCGACATCATGCGCACACTGAACCACCCGAACGTCGTGCCGCTGCTGGACTATTACGAAGAACCGCGGTATTACTACATTGTAACGCCGCTGTGCACCGGCGGCGAGCTATTTGACGCGCTCGTGAAGCGCAAGAGCTACACGGAAGAGGACGCGCGCGCCGTCATGAAGAAGATCACGGACGCGATCAAGTACTTCCACTCGAAAGGCGTCGTCCACCGCGATCTCAAGCCCGAGAACATTTTGCTCAAGACCTCGGCACCCGGTGCCGAAGTGATGATTGCCGACTTTGGGTTTGCTCGCTCGATGCGTGGCGAGAAGCGGCTCACGGCGTGCGGCACGCCCGGGTACGTCGCGCCCGAGGTCGTGCGCGGCGAGGCCTACGGCGCCGAGGTCGACTGCTGGAGCCTCGGCGTGATTTTGTACATTTTGCTCTGCGGGTACCCGCCGTTCCGTGGCGAGAACCATGTCGCGATTTTTGAAAAGGTCGTTGGTGCGAGCTACAAGTTTGAGTCGCCTGACTGGGACGACGTCTCGGAAGAGGCCAAGGACCTCGTGCGCCGTTTGCTCACGGTGGACCGCTCGCAGCGGCTCACGGCCGCGCAGGTGCTGGACCACGCGTGGATGAACTCGGCGGTGGCGCCACCGACCGCGCCCGAATCCAAGCGGCTCGTGCGCGTGAGCTCGGACCTCATCTCGGCGCTGAGCCAGATGCGCAAGCACAGCCTGACCCACGAAGTGCCCAAGATCCGGCCCTCAGACATGGACATTGACGTGCTCGAGCTCACGCGCGAGTCGATCGAGCTCGACGTCGACCTGCTGGACCGCGAGCTGGCCAACCTCGACTTTTGAGAGACGGCGGCCCGGCGCGTGGGCGTACGTGTAGTGGAGTTGTAAGTGTGGCGTCGAGCGAGAGGGGGATTTCCTTTATCTATGCTGCATGTCCTGTACGAATAATCTAACCAACAGAAACCCAAATAGCTCCATTGCGTCGCGACTTCGGCCATCGTAAAAAAATCAACTTCAATTGTCCAAGCCTCACGAGGCGAGGCAGCAAGAGAAACTGTCAAACGTCACTCACTACCTCTCTCGCGCTCTCGCTTTCACTCCACGTGCCCAAGACTGCCGCCTGCCTACTGACCACAAGGGCTTACTTGCGCAGCTTGAGCAGCAGCGACTTGTTGGCCTTGACCTTCTTCTGGAGCTGGATCATGCCGTAGAGCAGCGCCTCGGCCGTGGGCGGGCAGCCCGGGACGTAGATGTCGACGGGGATCACGCGGTCCACGCCGCGCACGACGGCGTACGAGTAGTGGTAGTAGCCGCCGCCGTTCGCGCACGAGCCCATGGACACGACCCACCGCGGCTCGGGCATCTGGTCGTACACGCGGCGCAGCGCCGGCGCCATCTTGTTGGTGAGCGTGCCGGCCACGATCATGACGTCGGTCTGGCGCGGCGACGCGCGGAAGACCATGCCCATACGCTCAAAGTCGTACCGCGAACCGGCCGTGTGCATCATCTCGACGGCGCAGCACGCGAGGCCGAACGTCATGGGCCAGAGCGAGCCCTTGCGGCCCCAGTTGACCAAATCATCCACCTTGGACACCACGTACTCTGCATGATCATATAGTAAGTGTGTTTGTTAGACGCCCGGTCGAAAAGTGTGCATCCGGGAGGTCTAACGGACGGCGTACCAACGCTGTTGCGGGCGGCGGCGTTGCCGCCGAGCAGGTCCGACACGCTGCCGCGCTGTGCCACGAGCTCGTTTGCCACGGGGGCCGTGGTGTGGAGCGACGCGGCAGCCGAGCGCGCGGCGAGCGGGGCGGAGCGGCGCGCGATAGAGAGCATGATGGGGGATCTATCCGATAGTCGCGTTCTGCCGGTGGTCTTGCTTGGTGCCGTGTGGGGGGCACGCCCGCGGACGGTCGAGAAGGCTCCGGTGGGCAGGACCGGCCCTGGCCCAACGGAATTCAAGGTATCGGTTATGACGGGTATCTGTTGATAAAGTCTCCCATTGTACCTAGTCACTCTAGTAAGGGTGTTCAGAATCGATTGTTGAATGGTCAGGTATCCATTGAAGCAGGTTCTGGGCCACGTGGGCCAAGCATCTATTTCCGTGTCGGTATCAAACACCAGAGGTATACCGGACTTTTCGTTCGCCCGGCGCTAAGTACGGTTACGCTCTCGATTCCTTGGGGTTACACGGATCTTCTCGCGTCTCATCACGTTGAAGGCCCCTCTCTCCCTCCGATCTCCTCCATCGCTCCCTCCGTTCTCTCCATTTCTCCCTCAGATCGCTCGTCGCTCTCCCCCGCCACCATGGACCGCGCGCCGGTGGACACGCGGAAGCTGCTTCCTCATGACGACGCTGATGCCGACACCTCCATCGCCTCCCCTCCTCCTCCATCGCTTACGTCGCCGCCCAACTCGGCCTTCTCATCCAATGCCACGCGCTCGCCCTTCTCCTGGCGCACGTTCTGGGCGTACACCGGGCCCGGCTGGCTCATGAGCATGGCGTATTTGGACCCGGGGAACCTCGAGGCCGACCTCCAGAGCGGCGCGTACGCGCGCTACGAGCTGCTCTACGTTGTCTTGCTCTCGACGGTCGCCGGCGGCGTCTACCAACTGCTGGCCGCGCGCTTGGGCGCCGTCACGGGCCGCCACTTGGCGCAGCTCTGCCGGGCCGAGTACCCGCGCGTGGTCTCGCTCTCGCTCTGGCTCATGACCGAGCTCGCGATCGTCGGCAGCGACGTCCAGGAAGTGCTGGGCTCGGCCATCGCGTTCCAGATCCTCTTCCAGCTGCCGCTCTGGGCCGGCTGCCTGCTCACGGGCTTTGACACACTCACGTTTCTCCTACTCCACCGCAAGGACGGCAACAGTCGGTACCTCGAGCTGTTTTTCCTGTTGCTCATCTCGACCATGTGCGTGTGCTTCTTTGCCGACTTCACGGTCAGCGCACCCGACGCGACCGAGATCCTTAAGGGCATCACGTGGCCGCGCCTCAAAGACCAGAACGTCATGCAGGCCGTGGCGTCGCTGGGCGCGATCATCATGCCGCACAACCTCTTTCTCCACTCGGCGTTGGTCCAGTCGCGCAGCGGCCTTGACCGCACGAACGCGCGCAGCGTCCGCGACGCCAACTTTTACTTTGGGCTCGAGAGCTCCTTGGCGCTCTTTGTGAGCTTCCTGATCAACGCTGCGGTCGTGTGCGTGTTTGCGAGCAGCTTCTTCAGCACGCAGTGCGCGTCGCTGAGTGCACCCGACTCGATCTCCGGACTGGCCGGCTCGGGCATCCAGACTGCGTGCATCCCGATCAAGGCCGCGCTCGCGTCCCACGCGACCATCTACGACGCCAAGACTGGAAGCCGCTGCCACATGACTCAGGTCCCGTTGGTCTGCGCGCCGTGCTTTGTGGACCGCCGCGCGAGCGATCATCTCTACGGGTTCTTTGGGACCGACCTCGTCGCGCCCACGGCCGGGTACTGCCAGGAGATTGGGCTCGCCGAGGCCGGCGACGCCGTCAAGGAAGCGCTCGGCGGGTACGCGCGCGTCGTGTGGGCCATTGGGTTACTCGCGTCGGGTCAGGCGTCGACCATGACGGGCACGTACGCCGGCCAGTTTGTCATGGAAGGGTTCTTGGATTTGAAAATTGCGGCCTGGAAGCGTGTGGCGCTCACACGCGGCGTCGCGCTCGTGCCGGCGGTCGCGGTCGCGCTCATCAGCCAGCACCAGCAGTTCAAGAGTGACCATTTCAATGAGCTGCTCAATGTGCTCCAAAGCGTGCAGCTGCCGTTTGCGCTGCTGCCGCTGCTGACGTTCACGAGCGCCAAGTCGCTCATGGGCGAGGGCTTTGTGACGTCAAAAGCGGCGGCTTTTGCGCTGCTCGTGGGCACGGGGCTGCTTTGCAGCGTCAACTATGCGCTCGTGTACCGCGTGGTGACCACGACACTGCCCACGCCGCTGCCCTTGTGGGCCGCCGCACTGCTCGCATTGATTGTCATACTATACGCGTCGCTGTTGTTGTACCTCGTACTTGGGTACCCGTCGTCGTCCGGCGGATCAATCCAAGGGTACGAAGACAGCAAGAAGCGCCGCCGCCGCCAGGAGAAGCTGCGACAAGACCAACTCACACGCGAGAAGCGCCGGAAGCAGCGTCGCGAGCAGCAGGCGTTACTGCTCTCTGACGACGAAGTCGAAGTGTGAGCTCACGGACATGGAGCCTCCCCCCACAGGCCCAAGTACTCAATCTGCTTGAGTGCGCGCTGCGCCTCACATGCCTCGCGAACTGCCGTCAGTGTGTGTACATGACGTCGCTTCCTCCCCTCCAGAGCCACTACAACACTGTGTATCTCCAGCATCGAATTTGGTTGTCAGTGATTCGAAACCATTTTCAGCGGAATCAGCATGAGGAGGGACAAGACGCACGCGCGGAACGATCCAGCGGCCATCTCATCCACTCCGTAGCGTCGCAGTTCTCTGAGATGTATCACCAGCTTGTATAATACCCGGCCACGTCGCCTCTTGGGCTTGGTCGTGGTGGTTGGCGGTCGCTA
>JAADXJ010000741.1:0-15299 GCA_023337735.1 Pythium biforme
TCGATCATCTCGACATTGCCTTTCGCCGCCGCGAGGTGGAGCAGCGTGAACGACCGAGGCGTGCGACTCTCGGTCGATGCGTCGCCCTTCAAAAGCATCTCAGCAACACCCACGGGGAAGTCTTGCAACGCGCTGGTAAACGCCGTCGTCGTGACCTGACCATTGACATCTGCGCCGTAGTTAATCAAGAGCTGCGCCACTTCGAGGTGCCCCTTCTCAACGGCGGCCAGAAGGGGCGTCCATCCGGACTCGTGTCGGGCCTCCGTAGCTGCCCCGTGCTCCAAGAGAGACTTGACAATCCCAGCGCGACCTATTTCTGCCACATAATGTAGCGCCGTGCCGCTATGGATGTTCGTGTGGTTGACGTTTGCACCGTGCACCAGAAGCAGGTCGACGACCGATGCGAGGCCTTTACAGGTGGCGATCATCAGCGGCGTGAAGCCTGCCCGATCGGTGGTTTCGATATCGGCGTTGCTGGCGAGGAGGATGCCCACAACCGCTTTGTGGCCCTCCTTCGTCGCTGTACTGAGCGGCGAGTCTCCGTTGGCATTCTTGGCCTCCAACTCGGCGTCGTGGCGCACCAATGCTTCGACGACACGCACGTGCGCACGTTCTGCAGCCACATGAAGCGGCGTCGCGTTGTCCGCCGTGCGCGGCTTGTTCATCACTGCGCGCTTGGCTTCGGTCTTCCGGGCGTCGTCCAGCTTCTCGAGAAAGTACGCGACAAAGTCGTGGTCGCCAATCAAACACGCCTGCGCGAGCACTGTGTAGCCGCCGTCGTCGACCTCGTCGGGCGATGCGCCGTGGTCCAGGAGACACGAGACAACGTGCGGGAGCCGGTCGATTTGCGCGAAATGGAGCGCTGTCTTGCCGCCTACACCGTGGGCATTGACGTCGGCTTTAGACTGACAGAGCAGCTCGATCATCTCGACATTGCCTTTCGCCGCTGCGAGGTGGAGCGCCGTGCACGACTGCGGCGTGCGACTCTCGGTCGACGCGTTTTGCGCCAGCAGGAACTCTGCAACGTGAAAATGCTCGCTGCCCACGGCGGCCAGCAGCGCCGTCCATCCCGTGTCGCCCTGGCAGTCGACAGTCGGCACGTGGCGCCTGAGCCATATTGCCATCACAATCTCCAGTTGCCCGGCGGAAGCATAGTGGACGAACGCGTTCTCGGCTTCACGCATCGTACGAATGGATCGGCAGCGCAGCCACGAAGATGGAGACACCGAGGGGAGAGTCGTCAGTCGTCAGTCGTATCCGATAGCAGTGCAGTAGCAGATTGGTAGCAAAGTCGAGGCTGGGCGGCCCGTGGGCGGAAGGCGGCGGGCAGCGGGAACGCGGGCAGCGGCCTGCTCATCCCGAAGAGGATTCCCTCCTCTTCGACTCGGCGGTCCCTCCTCGTCGTCGCCACGCAGGACAGACTGGGCATCCATCCTTCAGAAGAATGACGTCCACGATGAGGAGGCATTCGTGGGAATATGTCACTAAATACGCCGCCAGGGATCGGTCCCTCGGACGCTAACCAGCGCGACGCGTCGACATCCGCGTCTTGGTGCGGCCTGGCAGTGCAGATTCGCAGCGTTGCTGAGTGCGTCCGGCGGTCCCCAGCGCAGCCATCACCAAGCACATGTGCAAACGAGTAATGTACTTCCCATGATCTATTCGCATGGTCTATATCATGTCACAGATCGAGATCTGGTCCACCTTGTGGTCTGAATCTGCGACATGGTATAGACCACCCGACCTTGTTTGTGGGACATGGCTACAGTTTTAGGTCAATGGTTTTCGGATCCACCCGTTGTGGCCTCGAGGCAGCGGGGACACGACGCCCACGAAACAAAAACCCAGAGAGCGAGCCCCTTTCTTCATCACCCTCACTCCCTCACTTCCTCACTCTCGCCCCCTCACTTCCTCAGCGCTTGGTCTCCAAATGAAGCCCGGGAAGCTGTGGACGGCGGTGTTGCTCTTCTGCCTCGCGGCCTGCACTGGGGCCTCGGCCCAGCCAGCATCAGCGCATTTGATTCCGTTCGATCCGTCGCTCGAAGTCAAGGTCCACGAATACCGCTCAGCAAACGCAACGCACGAGGCTCGTGAGCGGTTCGAGATCTTCCCGCGCCACCGCGTGCCACAGGTGCGGCGCATCGTCGAGCCCGGCGCGGCGCTGCTGGCCGTGAACATCCGCGAGCTCGCGCTGCTCCCCGGCGACCGCTTGGTCGTGCGTGGCGCTTCGAACAAGACGATCCTTGAAGTTACGGCCAGCAACCAGTCGGTCGCGAAGCGCTGGCTGCAGCGCCCGCCGCGTGTGCTGTGGAACCACCCGCTGCTCACGGTCGGGAACCGCGTGGCCATCGAGTACTGGCCCAGCTTACGCACACTCACGCTGCCGATCGACCGCCCGCAGCTCGATAACCCGGTCGTCGTGGTCGACTCGTACTCGTTCGCGCTCTTTCGACGTCCACGTCGCTTTCAATCTCCGGGTGACGACACCGGCGAAGAGGGCGACGATTCCTCGTTGGAGAGTACGGTCGGTGAGACCAACGAGATGAAACCGGCCGTGTGCTACAAGTCGACGCAGCCCGAGTGGTACAACAAGTCACGTAGCGTCGCACGCTTGATCATCCAAAAGGCCTCAAACGCGTCTACTGATTCCCCCACAAGCTATGCGGCCTTGGACGGTACGGACACGGTCGGTGCCGTTGATCCTCGGGATGCCCATGAAACGACGGAGTCACCGTCGAGTGGTGGGACGTATACGTTTTGCACGGGCTGGCTGGTCGGGCGCGGCGACCACTTGCTCACCAACTACCACTGCCTCTTTGAGCTCACGCGCGAGTCGCCCAGTGGACTCCCGTCAATCCAGTCGAAGCGTCTGCGATCGTCTAACGGGAGTGGCTCGCTATCCCCACGGACGCTGAACGCGACTGGGAATGACACTACTATGACCACCACCACCACGCCGTTCCGACAAGTCAGCGTCAATTTTATGGCCGAGGCCAAGACCTGCAACTACAACGCGACACCTCGGCTTGGCACACGCGCCGGCGAGAGTGACGCAACGAGCGTTGAGGTGCTTGTCGCCAACGAAGCGCTCGACTACTGTCTGCTGAAGATTGGGCCAAGTGGCAATGGCTCGCGCGGCGAGGACCTCGCCAAGAAGTTTGGGTATTTGACTCTGCGCGAAAGCGGCCCCGTGGACGGCGAGCCGGTGTACATCCCGCAGCACCCCAATGGTGAGCCCAAGACCATCGCCTCAACCAAAGAAGGCAAGCTCGCAGTGATCCGCGTGCCCGAGCCCCACTATAATCGGACGCGAAACCGCCGGTCAGATACGACAAACGCCAGTGACAGTGATGCTGTCAGTGTGCGGTACAATGCCGACACAGCACCGGGCTCGTCGGGCTCGCCGGTGATCAGCCAGCGCGACAACACAGTCGTTGCATTGCACCACGCTGGCACGGGCGGCATACGTCCCGGCGGGGGTCGCATTACCAGTGGATGGCTCTCTCGGCTAGTGGATCTTGTGTATGGCAGCAGTGGTGATGCGAGCGACGCGAGTAGCGGCTCGTCGACGACAATCAGTGAGGACGAGTTTAACGTGGGCATTCGCATCGACGCGATCGTCGCAGATCTGCGCACGCGACGCCTTCTGCCGCCCTGTGCGGTCGCGCAGCGGTGCAGCCAAGCGGCCACCAGCCACACGACGCAGAAGCAAACCGCCTCGTCCCGTCGGTCGCCCTGCTGTGATGCCTCGTGGTAAAACGCTTCTTTTCTGTTGTATTCATCGCACTCCATGTTGTAGCCACTGAGAGACCTCCCGTTGGTACGTCGTCCCTTCTTTCCCATTCATTCTGTGAGTAGAAACTCTGTTCCCATCCAATTCGTCCAAGCCAAGTTGATTATCGCGCGATGGGCCGAGGACTGTGTGTGGTCGCAAAGGCAGCGACCGCGTTAGACGGCGCGTCGCTGGGCTCGTTGCACAGCTTGCCCAAGCACGGGAAGCAGAGCCCGCAGAGCGAGGCCGACGCGGTCGAAGGCGGCGGCCGCCACTCGCGCAGCTGTGTCATGTGGTCAATCTGCCGGAAAATGTCGTCCTCGGACTCTGCATCGTTTAGACGTCCATGAGTAAGGAGGGTTACAATGGGAGATAGACCAGAGACAGTCTAAACGCACCGATGGTGGCGCGGTCGTGGGCAATGTCGGGTAGCCGGCCGTTGCGCAGCTCGCGCAGGCCTTCGAGCCAGTACATGGCGACATGGTGCGACACGGCGCGCAGCGTGATCACTGTGCCGTTGATCCCAAGCCGGAAGAGCCGCGTGTCTAAGAAGACCATATCTATGAGCTCCAATATCCAAAGAGATTGGTGCACTGAGGTCTAAACCACGCACTGGTTAGGTCGCCTTCGTCAACGAGTGCGATCTCGCTGGCGTCGCGAATGTCGGTCGACATGACCTGCACCTGGTGGGTCAACTACACAAACCATAGAGACGCGCGTACAGGTTAGACGCTTTCCCAATCCCTAGAGAGCGATGCACCAAGACGCCCACCACGTACCTGGACGCGGAAGACCACGAGCTGGTAGTCGATGGTCTGGAAGAGGAACGGCCGCCAGCTTCCATCCAGCTTACGGTATTCCAAGAAACCCGATAGACCTAATGACAAGAAAAACCACATAGACTCAGCCTTCAATAGCGTGCGTCATACAGTACAAGACCGTAACGAACGTACCGGGCTGGTCGTCGCCCGCGACGCTGCTGCGCCGCCGCGAGGAGAATGTGTAATAGGCCGACAGCGTCGACGATGCCTTCTCGTTCAGCGAGAGCCGCGCGTTGCGGCCGTTGCCACGCTGGGACGCAGACGGCCCACTGCCACTGGCAGTCAGCGTGTCGGTACGCACGACCGCGGAGATGGAGCGCCGCGGCGGCGGCGCGTGCGTCACCATGGAGGAGGAGGACTTGGGAGAGTTTTAGGTTCGATCCGGTGTTGGGGGCAAGTTGGCCAATTGACGAGAATAACTCTTGGCGTTTGGGCGACCAGGTAGTCAGAAGTCAGTCCGTTTTCGAGCCTTCAAGGTTACGAGCCCGAGCCCGAGCCACTGCAATCTTAGCTTAGCTCGGCTTGGCTCAGGACTGAATATCACTTCACTTTGTTGGTGTCGTCGTGGTCAGATCAGGATCCCCCGGAACGAAGCGCCGAAGATCCCTCCTTCCTTCAATCGATCATGGCGTCCCGCGCAGTGCGAGCCGTGGTGCGCAAGACGCTGCAGACGCAGGCGCAGACGCCTAACCAGTGCGTCTACAGCTCGTTCTACTGTGCTTCGGTGGTCGCTTTGGCACCGGCCCTGGAGGACACGCGGTCGTTTCTCCCAGTCGCCTTGTTGGCGGTGGGCGTGACGGCGGCGAACCTGGTTGCACTCGACGAGGAGGTGAACTGCGAGGCCAAGGCCTCGGTGCTTCACTCAGGCATCACGGGCGACGCTGCTACAGCTGCTGGCGGCGTGGGCTCGTCTCTCGTGGGCAGTGGCGATGAGCCGAAGCCGGCGGCGCGCGCAGGCAGGCGCCTGCTCAAGTCGCGCACGCGCCACAAGGCCAAACTCGAAGAAGTAGACCTCATGAAGATCCACTTGGACGAGTACAAAAAGACGCGCGCCGCGATCGGCTCGCTCGCGGCGCGCTTCGAGATGTACGCGACCAAGACCATCGAGAAGCCCGGCGCGGCGCCTGTGGCGGCCATGAACTTCACCGACTTTGTGCACTCGCTCATTCTCCCGCGCTTCCACACGCGCCTGCCGGTATGGACTTGATGTAGCGAGTGTCTGACACAGCAAACCTCTAACCATCTCGGTGTGTTTCGTGGTAGCACGCGGACGTCGAGTACAAGTGCGACTTTGTGGGCAACGCCGACGGGCTCATCACCTACGAGGAATGCTACCTGCTCATCCACTTGATGCAGAGTACGCTTCCCCCACCTCTAGACCATATGAGGTATTATATCCTTTGACTAACCTAATGTCTCGCCGTATAGTCCCGAAGGAGCACTTTGACGTGGCGTTCTGCATGTTCGACCTCGATGGCGACGGCGCCGTGGACAAGGACGAGTTCTGTCACGTGATCGAGAACTTGCTGCGTGCGATCCTGGCTGCCGACGACGCCAAGCCGGCGGTCCAGGTCTCGGCCGAAGACATGCTGCCGCGCCTGACCAAGTACCTCTTTGGACGCTTCGGCAAGAAGAAGATTCGTGCGACAGATCTCGAGGCCGCGCTCGACGTGCTGCGTAAGGAGCTGCTTCGCGCCGAGTTCGATCTCTACTCTAAGCCGCACCCGACGCAAAAGGGCGTCCAGGTACTTTCGGTCCACGACTTTGCCATCACGCTTCTTTCATGCTTTGACGCCGACCGGCTGCCGCCATACCTCGAGCGCGTCGAGCGGCTCAACGCAAGCGACGAGCTCGTGACGTGGGACGACTTTTACATGTTCCACTTCCACGTGCAGAGCCACGTGGCCGACATCAAGCTGGCGTTCGAGCTCACGGGCGCCGAGGAGATCACGGAAGCCGACTTTATCCACGCGGCCCACGTCGTCACGGGCGTCGAGCTCTCGTTCCCCGTCGTGCAGCTCGCCTTCCGCGTCTTCGACGGCAACGGTACGGGTTGTGAGTCTCTTGGGCATTTTTGACTCTTTGTATTTGACATTATGATGCGGATCTATCCTTTGGAGACAACGGCACGTTAGACCGCTCGGAGCTCATGAAGGTGCTCGAGATGCGGACCAACATCGAGCTGCAGCAGGTACCTATCTTGTTCTGCGTCTGTTCCTGTATTATAGAGAGAGTCTAACTGCAGACGTCTAACGCTACTCGTAGCGCCACGCGGACTCCACGTTCCAGCGCTTCTGGCAGTGCGCCAAGGGCCACAAAGACTAAGTGGCTGATCCGGAGATGGGACCAAGTCAACCGACGGGTTTTCTGTCCGGAACTTGTGGACGGCAGGGGACCATCAGATTCCATAGTCTCATTTTAAATACCAACTCCTTGTTTTCACCGCTGCCGCGTCGGCGTGTCGCCTTCTTCTTCTTGTGCTTTCGCGTCCTGGACGCTCACTCTTGTGAGCGTCCGGCCGACTTCGACGACTGTCACTTTCTTGTTCTTGTCGGTGTCCTTGGCCGCCTCGGTCTCTATCCGTCTTGGCAGAGATGCCTCGTCCTCTTTCAGCATCTCGGCCTCTCCGATGACAACCAGCGGCTTCACTTCCTTCCCCGGAGCGATCTTTTCGTACCCCACACGTCGTGTCGACCCTTCTTCTCCATCCTTGGTCTCCGAGATCATTTCTTCCTCTTGAATCCCCTCTCGCTCGACACCACGCAGACTACTTTTGACCAGGCTCGGCTTCTTGGTGGTTGGTACCTCATCATCTTCTTTGCGATTTTCGATCGTGATCTTGCCATCCTCATGGGCTGAAATCGTCGTGATCTTCTTCGAGTTGGCCGCGCGCTTGATCGTGATCTCGTCGCCATCTTCGGTCTTGATCTTGGTCATCGTATGCTCGCCCTGCTGTTCAACGTGGACCTGCGTGCCACTCTTCTTCTCGTCGCCGTCCATGTTCTTCTCTGCTTTCTCCTCGCTGGCCGACACCACGAGCACGGCCGTACCATTGCTCTCCGTTCGGCGCACGTCGTGCGGCTGGGCCACGATGAACCCGTCCCGGAAGAGCGTGCGCGGCGCGGCCTTGGTCACGCCCGCGGCCTGCTCGCTGCGGATCATCACGACCGAGAGCAGCAGCAGAGAGCATCCGAGCACGACCACGAACAGCAGGCGCTCGAGTGGAAGCTCGCGGAGGCCGCGCATCCGCACGTGTGTGACGGGCATGTTAGAGGTGTAAAGTTCTTTGAGGAAATGGAGGAAATGGGCTGCATTCCAGCGAGAGACAAAAGAGAAAATAAAATACCAGCGAATATTTCCTGGGCCACATAAAATCCCGGAACGAAAAGAGCCAATAAACTCACGAAGAAAAAGAGGCGGAAGGGTTGACACTTGGTTTTCGTATGGGTGGCATGAAGAGGCAGCACAAAGACCATCACTCTCGTACTGCCATCGCAACGACAGCTCGGATTTGCGAACAGTCGCGCCAAAGTAAATGACTTGTCGTTTTTTACGGAGCGGCTGTCTTTCACTTTTTGAGGTCGCCTTGAAGTGAGAGCTCCAACATCCAGCTGATGGACGGCGCTCAGGATTTCTGGATGCTGAATTCAGAGAGAATTGGATTGAATTTGCAGTGCAACGGATGGAACACGGGCGAATATGGAGCGTGTTCATAAGTTAGGTAGGGAGTGCTTCCTTCCTGTGGACGGTGGGAGAATGGGGATGGCGTCTAACCGCGCTTGCTGGTTTCGCGGTGGTAGAAGTCGTACTCGCGCTTGTCGTAGGCCGCGTGGCGCGCCATGCGGGCCTGCAGCATCCGCGCGCGCATGTCGTTGCGGCGCTGGTCGAGCGACGTCGGCTGGTTCGCCGAGACGCCGCTGCCCTGGAGCATGACTGCGAGCATGGCCGCAGCAAGAAGCGTGCGCGTGAAGAGATTCATCTTGACTGGAAGGCTTGGAGAAGAGGGCGCGTGGCGTGGGCTTTTCCAGTTGGAGAGTGAAACAAGGAGCGAGTGCCACGCATGATGGCCAGCAACCCAAGCAACCTTGCAACCTCTGGCCTGACCCTGGACCTCTGGCCCTTGTCGTGCCCAAATTTAGACGCCTTCAGCCCGATCGGATCGATCAGATTCGTGCCAAAAGGATATCTATTCTCCATTCTCCTGGTGGTGCCGACAATGCAAATGTTGCTTCCGTCTCTAAATCCAGAGTTGCAGCGAGTCCCCCATTCCAGAGTTGTCGCCAATTTCCAGTGTCCAGGTGCGGGGCGGGGGGAGTAACCCTCAGGATCTCTCTAAAGTGCGTAATCCATCCTCTTAAATCCGTCTTCGTACTTTAACCGAGTCTTTCAGTAGCCTCCCTTTGGAGGGGGGAACGCAGAACACTTGCATGTTCAACGAGGCAACGTTCGTGCCAGTCTCGGACGTCCCCCTCTCACCCTTCCTCTCGCTCTCTCGGTGCATGGCGTCCGCTTGTGCCGCTGCCACTGTTGGCGCCATGGAAGCCACCGGCGCCACGTGCGTCTGTGGGTCCAGCGCCAACGCCAACAACGCCAACAGTGCCAACAACGCCAACAACGCCAACGTTGGTGTTGGCGTTGTTGCCGTGGCGCCTCGCTACGGCGGGCTCGTGGAGCTCGTGGTCGTGCTCTCGGTCGCGGCCGCGTCGCTCGTCGTGCTCTTCCGGCTCGTGTTCCGCGTGCGCCCAGGCAGTGCGCTCGCCTCTATCCCGTCTGCGGCTGCCGCCACTCGAGCCACGGCAACTAACGGCGCGCGGCGCGCGGCATCCGAACTCTCGCTCAAGTCCAACGGCAGCAGCAGCGGCCTGCCGCCCATGGCACCTCCCAGCGGCAAGCAGCCGCGCGGCAGCGTGAAGGAGCGGCTAGAGGCCGAGATCCGCGCGCTGCTGCCCAAGCGCTCGACGTACTACGCGTCGCCGTTCTTTGCCGACACGATCACGACCAAGCACGAGTTTATCGAGAGCCTCGTGGACCTCGGCGACGACCTGCTGGACGGCTGGCTGCTGGTCAAGCGCGGCGCGCAGCGCGGCAAGAACTGGAAGAAACGGTACGTTGTACTGGACGGCAACGGCCGCGTCAAGTACTACCCGAACGCCGACGCCGCGCGCAAGAACGTCAACATCAAGGGCTCGCTGGCGGTCCACGCCGCGAAACCCGCGGACCCCATGGAGTTTGGCGCCAACACGCTCGAAGTGCGCGGCACGCTCGGTGGCACGTACTTTTTCCGCACCGAAGGCGAGATGGCCGCGCGCAAGTGGCTCTGTGTGCTCACGAAGCGCGCGATCCAGAGCCGCGTGCCCGGCCGCATCGACTCGACCGCGGCGTCCAGTCTGGTATCAGTAAGTCCTAACGGAGACGCCGCTGGTGCAGGTGACGCCATCACGGCGTCGAACTCCAGCAGCGAATCGTCTTTGGCGTCGAACGCGCCGCCGCTCAAGTCGCACAAGCTCGAGGCGTTCATCGACGACATGGCGTACAGCAAAGAAGCGACCCTGCGCCAGTTTTACGTGGTTGTCAAGTTCAAGTCAGAGCTCCACGACCACTCGCATGTGCCCGTGGGCCAGACCGTGCCCAAGAACTGCGAGAAGAGCGCAGTCAGCTGGAAGGAGACCCTCAAGTGGCAGTTCACGGACCACTTGTGCAGCGAGTGCGACGAGTGCAAAGTCATCGGCTCGCGCTCGGGCACGTTCAAAGGGCTGCCCGACATCATGGTCCTCCACGTGTACGAGATCCACTTGCGGTACCTTACGACCAAGATCGGCCAGGTCGCGATCTCGCTCAAGGAAATGTTTGGCTTTTCGGGCATGAAAGACGCCGGTCTCAACTGCACGTGGCCCGTGATCTCCAGCACCGATACGGTCCTCGGCCAGCTCTCGCTCAAGCTCAACTACTCGATAGACCTCGCCGGCGGCGCAGCCACCGTGCCCTTCCTCGTGACAAGCGAGGCCGAACGCGAAACGCTGGGCGAATACGAAATCCACCCGTCGGTCAAGAACTGCGTCGAACTCTTCGAGCTTTTCTACGCCGACGGCACGCTCGCGCGCTGGCAAGGATTTTACAAGATTCGTGGCGACACAGCGCTGGAGATGGGGGAGTGGGCGGAAAGCCCCGAGTACGGCGGCCAAGTGCGCACGTTCACGTTCCGAGCGCTCACCAACGCGAGCATTGGCCCGGCGACGACCATGTCAACGCAGAACCAGCACATTTACTTTTCCGACATCTCGAAGGCTGACCCTGAAAAGTTTGTGATCGAGCTGCGCGTATTCTTGCACGACATTCCGTACGGAGATTGCTTCACGGTCGAGCAAGTCTTTGTGGCGGAGCGTGGCCCGAATGGAAACCTGGTCGTAAAGGGGTCCCTCGGTATCCCATTCTCCAAAGGATGCATGTTTAAGTCCAAGATTATCTCTGCGACCCGCGAAGGCGTCACGCAGTCGGCGAAGGTCATGTTTGAGGAACTCAACAAATCGCTGGACAGCGACGGTAGTGGCGGCGCTACAACTGCTGTGGCTATCAAGCCCTTCCTCGTGACGAGTGAAGATGAGCGGCACTTTATTGGCCAGTACGACATCCACCCAAACGTCAGAGATCCGGATCACTTCTTTGAGTTGTTCTACGCAAACGGCACGATGACCAAATGGACCGCGTTCTACAAGGAAACTGGTGACACGGACCACGACATTTCGGACTGGAAGGACGCACCCGAGTTTGGTGGAGTCGTCCGCACGATCAAGTTTCGTGCCCAAAACACCGCGCCCATTGGACCAACGTCAACATCAGCTTGTAGTGACCAGCATGCGATCGTCCCGAAGGGTGAAGACGAGCCGTTTGTGCTCGAGAACAAGATGGAGCTGTTCGACATCCCGTACGGCGACTGCTTTACCGTCGAGACTGTGTACGTGGTCGAGCGCAGTGAGACTGGCAACCTCGTTGCGCGCGTGTACGTGGGCATCCCGTTCAAGAAGAGTACCATGTTCAAGAGCAAGATTGTGTCCAACACGAGAGACGGGGTAGCAAAGACCTCGACCAAGCTGTTTGATTATCTGCGACGCGTCGTCGAGGCCGAGGAAGGCCCACGCGCGAGCGAGAGCGATCTCGGGCGAGGTTCGATGAACGGCGGCGACCCAAACCGGCCATCGCTGACGGGCACACGCCGCGTGATGCTCGCGCGTCTGAACAGCACGCTGGACGGAAGCGTCGCGCTCGAAGAGATTTTTGAGAACCAACGCGTGAGCATTTTCGGCAAATGGGGCCCGAACCACTTGCTGCCGACCGACCGCGAGCGCTTCACGAACCGCAACGGCGACGTTGTGCTCAGCTTTGACCAGATCACGCACCCGCCCAACTGGACGTGGACGTCGCCCTGGAAGATCGACAAGAGCTACACGGAGTGCGACGACGAAGGCTGGAGCTACGCGACCGACTTCCCGCGCTTCAAGTCGCATCTCGCGCGTGGGCGTTCCGTGCAGAAGCGGCTTGGCAACTCGGTGCGGCGCCGCCGCTGGATCCGCATGATGGCGTACGTGCCTCCGGACGGGAGTGGCTCAGCCGATGGGAACGCCAGCCCCACGGCCAGCGGCAGCGCCAACTCCCGGCCGCCGTCGCCATCGCTGCCCGGTGGAACTAGTTGAAGCGTGTGTAGCCATTTCTGGGTACTTTCGTATCCCCTCGTCATACACGATAGACGATAACGTTAGTCGTGAAACAAAGGGATACCGTAACCCCTCTATGTGCCCCTCTTAAAGCCGTATTTTTGGCGTAGTTTACGCCCGTTACAGTGCGTAACCTACGATTACACTTCTCCAAAACCCGCTTTCTTGTGATGAGACAAACAGTTGTGGGGGAGCTCGGCATCCGTCCTTGCGGGCGGTTAGTTCTGCGTCATCGCCGTCGTCGCTGCTGGAAGGAACTCGTCCGCATCAATGCTGCCGTCCATCGTCCCGCGCCTCCAGGCCAAGGTGCTCGAAGTGCCGCTCGTGGCCGCCAACCCGAAGCTCGCGGCGCTGCTCGCGCACCCGGCCGGCCCTTTCACCAGTTAGTCCCCGTGGTTACGGAGTTGTGTAGCTCCTCGCATGTATGGCGTCTAACCGATGGGGTTTGTCCATAGTTCACTTTTGGGCGCCGGCTATGAAGTGGGGCATTTCGTTGGCCAACGTCGCCGACATGAAGCGCTCGCCGGAGACCATCTCGACGGCCCAGCAGACGGCCGTGGCGCTCACGGGCGTCATCTGGTCGCGCTACTCGCTCATCATCACGCCCAAGAACTGGAACCTCTTTGCGGTCAACGTGTTCATGGCCGGTACGGGCATCACGCAGCTCTACCGCAAGCTCACGTACGTGCCGCCCGCCAAGCTGGAGAACGAAGCCAAGTAAAACGGAGGGCGTCTCGCCCTCTGGAACTACGCCTAAATGATGGAGATACACGGTTCGGATTCTGTTTTTCGTGGCTCTTCGATTTGGTTACGTGCGATCTCGTGACGGTCTCAGTTGCGTTGGTGCGGAGGGTACGCCTGTGGATACTGTTGCTGTGGATACGGTTGCTGCTGTTGCTGTTGCTGCGGTGCGTACATGCCGTTCATCATCATCATGGGCGGCTGCAGGTGCTGTTGATAGTGTTGCTGTGTCTGCTGCATCATCATCATGTTGGGCGGCGCCGCGTACCCCATTTGGAACGGGGGCGGCTGCGGCTGCATCATCATCATCATGTTGGCGGGCGGCGGCCCGCCCATCATCATCATGCCGTGTTGCTGCTGCTGCTGTGGTGGTGGCTGCTGGTGCATCCTCCCGCCGCCAGGCATCATCATCCCTCTCCCGGGCATGTGCACGGGCGCGGGCGGCTGCGCCTGGTGCTGCTTGGCCTCCTGTGGAGGCGGTGTCTCCTCGAACGAGATCATGTTGAGCTTGGCGAAGCGCCGCTCTTCCTCGAGCCGCTTCTCTTCCTCGTGCTGCACGCGCGCGACTTCGTCCTTGGCGGCAGTAATGTTCATCTGGAGCTCCTGGAGCCAATTGCCGCGCTCGTGCTCGGAACAGGCTGCGAGCAAGTGGCCGCCGGCGACGCCCGGCACGTCCACGCGGAAGCCGGACGAGCCGCGCGGCGCGTCGGCAAACTGCGCGGCCACCACAAAGCTCTCGTGGTTGACCGGGACGATGATCTGCGGCATCTTGGCGGTCACAGTGTCATACAGGAGCAGCGCCTCGGGCCGCAAGATGCCATACATCTTGACCCACGCGACGCCGCTCTTGTTGCGATAGAGCGGGCCACGGATCACGCTGCTCTTCATCTCGACGACCTGGTCGACGCTGCACGCCGCGTACTGCATGCCGTTGAGCTGCTTGGCATCCTGCGTCATGAACTGCTGCTCGCGCTGCTCGCCGGGCGCCTGGGAGTTGAGGTCGACTTCCTCGATCTCGGCCTGCACGTGCATCCACTCGAGCGGCGTGAGCAGCTTGTACTGGCCACCGTACATCATCGGGATCGACGCCGCGTGGACGAAGTGGCGTAAATCACTGGTATTCGGCAGCATCTTGATGCGCTGCTGCGTCTTCTCGGACGCCATCTTGGTCAGCAAGTGCATGAGGCCGCGCGCAAACGCACTGCCGTTCAGGACGAGCACGCTCTTGACGACTTCGGGGTACATGGTCTTGAGCATCGTGAGGATGTCGGTCACGAGCTGCGTCTCCAAGTGGCCCACGGCCCAGCCGTCCAGGTCCACAAGAAACACAATGCCGTCGGCGCGGTTCTCTTCCATGGCCTCGACCGCGAGGTCCATCATGTACACGCAGAGCCGCCGCGTGTCTTCCAGCGACGACGACCCGTCCATCGCGCCCACGCCCTTCAGCTGCGTCTTCTCGCCCGAGAAATGCGGCTTAAAGTACTTGAGCAGCAGCAGCACCATGGGGCAGTGGCCCATGTCCGTGGCATGCTCGAGAAAGTGCACGTACCCTTTTTTGAACTCGACCTGGAGCGTCTGGAGGCCAATGTTGAGCTCGTCGTAGTGGTGCTGCGTGCGAAACGCGTGCTTCTCGCGCAACTGCAGCGCCGTTTTCATCACGTCGAAGCGGTTGCGGCGCAGCGTGCGCGCCATCTCGGACGCCGTAAACACGCCAGGGAGTGCCACGGCGCTCTCGAGCGCCTCCAAGGCCGTCGGGTGCGCGCTCAGCGTCGGGTGGACGTCGCCCTGCGTGCGGAACCCACCGGCGGCCGCCTGGCCCTGGCTGCCGCCGCCAGGTCCGTAGCCGTAGTATCCGCCGCCGTGATGCATCGTCTCGTGCGGCGTCGGGAGCTTGCGGAACGATGCCCAAGAGCTCTGGTGTCGTGTGGCCGTCCGTGGGTGCGCGAAACGACTCACCCTAAATCAGGGTCTCTTCGAGCTCACTCGAGCGCATGGCGCAGCGGCGCCCGACTGCCTAGACTAGGACCGAGACCGCGCGCACTTCAACGTGGTGGTTGGGCCAACGCGACGCCACGGGCGCCGTGGCGTCCGTGGGGCCCCCCCTGTCCATCTCGTTCCTGTGTGGACACGTCCGGAAACCAGTGCCTGAAGTCGGCGACCTGCCCGAGCGATAGAGCATGCCCGAGCGAGCGAGAATGACAAGATCACGTTGGGACGCCCCAGCGACGGGGCGGATATTATCCCGAGGCGTGGCCA
>JAADXJ010000742.1:0-15278 GCA_023337735.1 Pythium biforme
ACCAGTAGCCGGTACGTGCCACCTCGAGTATGGACTCTCGCTCGACTTCCTCCTGCCAGAGCTAGGTCCTGGATAGCATGGACCGCTTCCCTGCCTGTTGACCACCGCCTAGATGATAGCTCCTCCATTCTGCTCGCAGAAGACCCAATGCAGTCACCCGCTCATTTTCTGCAGCTCTTGCTGCCTCAGCCATTTTTGGACATGGACATTGATCCGCACCAAAGTGTGTTTTCGCACTCAAAATAGAGAGTCTCGAGGGCGATAGTATCTTACGCAGAAGCTATCCTTGACCGTAATCTTCAGGTGTTTTATACATCGTGTATCACCTTTTGTGGAAATTTTCCATTTGTATCACGTTTTGCAATATTCCCTATCCAATAAGCATGCTAGGGATGTGGTATGTTTTCTGATACATCCTTAGTCAAGGTGCCATCTGAAAAGTTTCATGTGCAGGTCAGTCTGACACTGTACTGACTGTTGATGGACAATCAAGTGGATACTTCGCCACTTGAAAACCTGATACAGCGCATCCTGTGTGTGTTTGAGAACAGCGGTGTCCATACGCCGTTGGCCCAAAGGACATTTTCATCTTGGCGGTATGCGCTCTAGCGTGCATTGAAGTTGGCATTCTACATGACTGCGTACCACGAGATGTCGTCTTGATTAGGGGGTTTCCATTTTTGTCATCAGCGGATCACGATATGAGCAAAACACATGCTGGGCAACCGATTTCGTGTTTGTTTGTTTTTATCGCCTAGAATCCACCGCCGTTTGACAACTACTGCTACTGCTACTCCTACTGCTACCGCTACTGTTGCGCTCACTCGTTGGTGCTGGTCTTGGCCTTCTTCTTGTAGCCCTGCGCGTCTTCGGCTTCGTCTTTGATGAAGTCGTCCATATCCGCGATGCCCTGAAGGACACCACTGTACGTCTTGAAGCCCGACACCTCCTTGATCAAGACGACTTCACCTTGGACGAAATTCGGTTCGCGCCCCGGGTACTTCTTACCGCGCCAGATGGTGAGGCGGAAGACAAACTCTCCCTGCTCGCGGTACTTGAGCTGGTCGTAGTCGTGCTTGATGAGAGGGAATGCCTCGCCGGCAGCTTCTTTGTCGATGAGGACGCAGCGCCATCCGCGGTCGAAGGACTTGATGGACAAAACACACATGTCAAGCGCCACGGGAGGGATCGTCTCAACGTGGGAGTGCTTCTTGACATGTTCGTGGAGAGCCGAGACTGTGTCAATCTCCGGGACGACAACAGCGTTCTTGCGCTCGACGGCGTCGTGTATGCGCTTGAGGAGGCTCATGGTGAGAAGTCGAAGGTGATGTTAAGCGGTGGGGAGCTGTGGGTGCTTGGGTTGAGGTAGATTCGTTTGTGGTGTTGATTGTGAAGAGGTATCGAAGTGGTGTGGATAACAATTGGTCATTGGTTGGGAAGCAGTGTCTTGTCATAGTCTCGGCCTAACGTGTTCCTGACGAGACCGTTGACTCGGTGGAGCACGGATACTAAAGTGTGGGACGAGCATGTTGAAGTGGTTGTGGTGCTGCAACGTACTTAGTCGCGTGGTTGGATCCACACTCACCAGATCGGGGACTGTACGTGGCGTTGCACGTATGGAAACTCTGGATTCTTAGAGAAACCGAGTGCGTGCGTTGCTGCTGGGAGGCACCGTGCTGTCGACGACAGTCGTGATATAGCAATCTACTCAGCGGCGACGGTAGCTTCACCTGAGGAGTGTGTTCATTTATGGGAGTCTGTGTGTGTATGTTGCTATTTTGGAAAGCGTCGTGTCTCCACCTGACGTGTTCCCAACGAGACCGTTGGCTCGGTGGCGCACGGACACCAAAGTGTGGGACGAGCATGTTGAAGTGGCTGTGGTGCTGCAACGTACTTAGTCGCGTGGTTGGATCCACACTCACCAGATCGGGGACTGTACGTGGAGTTGCACGTATGGAAACTCTGGATTCTTAGAGAAACCGAGTGTGTGCGTTGCTGCTGGGAGGCGCAGTTCTGTCATGTGGATTCTGTGGAAGTGGCAAGCTGGTGTGCGTGTTAGTTTCAATCTGGCGTTGCCCCGGCGAAGTCCAGTAGGAGATCGGTTACCATGAACGAGGTCGAAGAATTCACGACCGTGGCAGCCATCAGAGAGTCTATTCTCCAGTCGTTGCCGTGCCCCGCCCCTCCTGCCTCGCTGGACTTGCGTGTTGTCGACGTTCGCGCGGTGCAATACGGATGGTTGTGCACGCTTGTGGACAGGGGCTGGGAGGAGGACGAGACGTTCATGATCGCCGTCTGCTGGCACCAGTTCCGCGAGCATGTGTTTCGCTTGATGATCTGGGACGAAGATGCAACTGAAACCGTCATAACTCCGTTCCGGATCGGATCTCGCGTGGCTGTTGGACTGGCGACGAACATTTCGCTGTTCAACGACACCTACATCGGACAGTGCGACATCGACGTAGTTGCACCTCTCTAAGCGTTCAGTCGCGTCCAGTCAAGCAAGCGGCTCTCCACGCGCACAGACCGACGGTATTCAAGCAAGCTGGGTAGTGTGTAGTTTGCAGGAAAACACACAAGAAAAACATGACTGTTTCGATTGATTCGCGGTTTGTTTGTGGACCTGTATTCCCATGTATGTCGAGTATACACACGAGAAGTGTGCGCAAAGTCCCTCTTTTGGCCGCAGCACAGCATCAGTATGTCCATTGTTCTGTGAGTGCCGCTGTGCGAATCTCTTCCAGAAGGCTAGCGTTAAGTTGGGAGGGGGAGCTGGTCGATGGCACGATAGTCTGGGACAGGTGTGATTTTAACCCCAGCGTTTACTGTGTGCCTTAAGGCCAGAACTGCAAACTTTCCAATTTTGTCATTGCCTTTCAGCGAGTCTGTCAGTTCTCAAACTGCAGGCCAAGGCGAACATGGGCGCTCGTTCAAAGCGCAAAGCACGGAACGACGTATCCGATTCGCGTCGGTCTCTCCGAGTAGCGGCAAATCGTGAGCGGATGAAGCGCCGCCGCAAAATGTGCAGTAATCTGACCGTTGAAGGGGATCTCCAACGCGTTCAGATGACCGCGCAAATGGCTCGGGTGCTGGAAACTCAAACTCGAAACGCTGTTAACCAGCAGTCGGTGGTTCTGAAAAAGGCGAACGAGAAAAAGCGAAAGGCCAAAACTCGCACGTCACAGAGTACAAGTGTGCGATCTATGGATCGAAAGCGGTTCTTTGACGAAATCGATGAGCCGATCGCGGTGATTTGCGCGAGTTGTGGTGAGTTAGGCAGCCCAAAGAAGACCACGGTCTTGCTGTACGACAAGAAAAACCCAATATTGAAAACGCTTGCCACACCAAACAACAGCCTTGGACCAGGTGGGCTAGTACCGGAGGCGGTTATCACACAGAATGACAAACGATATGTACCGGTGTGTGATCAATGCTTGACGGCGCTCCGACAAAACAAAATTCCTAAGTTCAGTGCTGCAAGTGGGTTCCGACTGTGCGATGTACCGGAGGAACTGGCGGTCCTCAACTCAGTCGAATCACGTTTAATCGGGCTCGGAGTATGCTTCACAAGCTGCTACAATCTTGCGGGAGATGGACAAGAATGCACACGGGGAAACGCAATTAACTTTTGGAACGATGCGTACAAAGTTGTTTCTTCTCTTCCAAGACATGTCTCCAAGTGTGGAATCGTCCGCATAAAGTGTAAAGGGGATGCGGATCCGGATCGACTTTTCGAAGTACGACCAAACCTTGTGCGTGCGGCTCTCCTGTGGCTCATATCCAACAATCCGCTGTACAAAAAGGTCCAGATTTCTGAAGCAACATTGGCAGAGCTCGAAGCGAGCACCACGGTACCCACCATCATAACAGACTCTGGTAACACCACCACAACATCAGCGAATGATGAAAACCAAAATCAGGACGGCCATGCTCCATTGAACATAGAGTCGGTCGAAGAAATGGGCGAACTATTTCATCTTTCAACCGGCGACCAAACTAGCCGCACCGAAGAAGACAAAATTCTCGAGTCTCTGAGTGTCGAGGTGGATGGTTTAAACGCCCCAATGAACGAGTACACAACAAAAACTATGATGCAGGCGTGCTTTCCTACTCTATTTCCCGACGCAAGAGGTGGAGGCTTTCAAATCGAAGGGGAAGAACGCATGCATAGCTACGACCTGGCTGCATACTGTGCCCACCTTATGGCATTTCATGACCGCCGCTTCGTCATGCATCGGAACTTTAAGTTCTTCTGCTTAAACTTGATCCAAAGGCGACAAATAGACGGGCTCACACGTCGTGTACATATCCAGACAGATTCTCTGAACGAAGCAGATGGTCCAGACAGATCAACCAACCAAACTGATCGAGCCAAAAAGGTTCTCAGGGAGCTCAAGCCCTACTTTCGGGTGGTGAGAGGGTCAGGGCTTTATTGGTCGGATGTCCGTGATGACCTAATGTCCATGATCGGAAATGAAGCACTATCCGAACGATACCCCACATTATTTTTCACTCTAAGTGCGGCAGACACTATTTGGCCGGATTTTTTTCGTGCATGTAATCCCGGTCTGTCAATGGAAGAAGCAATGAACTTGTCTGCGTCCGAAAGAAGCCGCTACCTGAATCAAAACGCTGACATAGCCAGTCGACATTTCTACAGGCGCTTCAAAGCATTTTTCGAGCACATCATCTGCGGTAACGCCAAACCACTTGGGGAGATCATCGATTATTTTTGGCGTGTAGAATTCCAAAAACGCGGGTCCCCACATATCCATGGACTACTCTGGGTCCGTGACGCCCCAAATGTGCTAGATCTGTCGGCCACAGAGGCTGGTAGACAAGAGCTTGAGGCTTTTGTAGACAAGTTCATTTCCGCCGACAGCATGCCGTCCTGTGCTACGTCTGACTGCAACTGTGAGGTCTGTACAAAACTGGAAAGTCATCCTGATCTGGATGTTTTGGCACTCCGTCCACCAGCAACCGATAGCGAAGCCGCCAAATGTGATACAGCAAGAGTATGTCGCCGTGTACAGCAACACATTTGCTTTCCAAATTCCCGCTGTCGTGCCAAAAAAGGACTCTGTCGATTCGATTACCCAAAAGCACTCCGAACAAAAACCGCAATTGTCATGGAAAAAGCTGATAATGGAGCTTTGAAGCTTCATGTGGAGCTTCATCGATCCGATCCAGCAACGAACAACTACAATCCAGACCTTCTAGCTGTGTGGAGAGCCAATATGGATATCAAGCTGGTAGGCAATGCCTATGGAGCCGCAGAGTACACGGCGGCATACGTCAGCAAGGCTAAACCCGATACAACAAAGTTCCGCGACATGATCTGTCGAGCACTCGACAAGTGCGCTCCAGGCACAGAGCATCGCGACGTGTTACGTCGTATAGGAAACGCAACACTTGCAGCTCGAGAGGTCAGTGCACAGGAAGCTTTGTGGACCTTACAAAATGGGCTTGACATGTTTGGAAAGTCGAGAAATGTACTCAAAGTAAAGACATCACGCCACTCGCGGCGCCATTACCGAGTCGACCCATCCGTCTGCCAAAAAGCAATCGAAACCTCAATAGTTCCATTGAATCAGACGGTTCGCATTGAACCACTCGAGGCAGCGTACATGGCACGTCCTAAAGCGTTTGAAGAAATGACCTACAAATCCTTTCTGCAGCAATTCGAATGCTCTAAGGAGCCGCCATCTGAGAACCAGCAACTGGAAAGGTGGCCACGGCTGGACGGAAAGGGCTATATCAAAGCTCGTAGGACTCCGCAAGCCATTGCGCCTTCCCCCCGTTGGAGAGCAGATGCCTCCAATGCAGATTATTGCTTCTCAGAGATAATTCTGCGCTTGCCTTGGCGACATCTCAATGAACTCCCTGAAGAGGATAGCGACTGCATACGTGCATTCAAAGAGCTACGCGAGTCAACAAAAGCCAAGACTGAAATAGACAGCTCAATCGATCGAGAGCGCAATCTTCGCCTACTTCGCGACGCTCGCGAGGCATCGTCCATCCGCTTACCAACTCCTGAATGGACATTGCACACAGACGACGATGACCAACCACATCGCGCCGGCGCAACCGATCCAGAAGAGACCCCAACTGGAATCCGTCAGCCGATTAGCACCACAGAATACAATAGAGAGGAGATCAGCAGAGCAGAGAGTTTCATTTCCGATGTTGTCAAGCCCCACATGAAGAACCTCCGCAAGGGTACTCACGGTTGTAAATCAACCCAATCCACATGCAAGCGCTCGTACCAATACCCGATAGGACTACCCGAAAACAACATGAACCACGATCAGTGGAACGCCTTTGCAATCTGTATGGAACAAAGCCGACTTCGCTATTCCACACAAAGCCATCAAGCTGACTGTCCTCCGATGAGAATGATTCTAAATGGAGCTGGTGGATGTGGGAAGAGTTGGCTAATTCGCCACATTGTCAAAGATATTCACCATGTTTTTGGAGACCATGGGATAAGCACAAGAAGATCAAAAAGGATACTGCTAATGGCGCACCATGGTACCGCTGCCTTCAATATCAAAGGCAGCACAATATGCTCCGCTCTGTGTCTTCCTCGTATGTCAGGAAAAGAATACGAGCGACCGTACGAATATCTTACGAACACACGATCTGGTACAGACAAGCTTAGGAAACTGCAAAACCAGTATGCATCAGTGCACATGGTCATCATCGATGAATACAGCGTAATCTCATGCGCGATGCTGCACTGGATATACGAAAGAATGCGAGAAATATGGCCAGCGTGTCGAGATCTCCCTTTCGGGGGTAGAAATTTAATCCTTGCGGGCGACTTGGGTCAACTCTCACCAGTTATGCCGGCAGAACTTTCAACACCGCTTGACGAGCTTCATAACAGCAACCAGAGGCAAGGACGTCTACTTTGGCAAAATGTGGAATACGTATGTAACCTCTCAACTCAAAACCGCGGTCGCTTCGACCCTGAATGGTACACTGCACTTGCGAGACTCCGTAAGATGGAGGAAACAACAGAAGATATTGAGTTTTTAACACACGATACAACGGTCACCCTGTCGCTACAAACAGCACGAGATTTATCACATACAAGAACGAAGATGTCGACAACGCGAACGCAACTTTCCTATCCCGTCAACCCAACCCAGTGTACGACATCCATGCGATTCACTCTGTCGAGCCCGTCCAGGCAGATACAGAGATATCCCCTCGCCAAGAGAAGCTTATAAAGCACCTATTGGATAAAGCACAATCAGTTGGCGACTCGCGAGATAAGACAATACCTCCGAAGCTTGCTCTGGCAATCGGGTGTCCAGTTTCACTGACGACCAATTTAGAGCAAAGTGCAGGCTTGTGCAATGGCACCAAAGCCCTTGTGCATGGCTTCATGCTCAACCCGAGCTTCACGCTGCCGATCGTTTTGGTGCAAATCCAGGACAAATACCTCGGACCATCCTTTCTCCCGGGCATTCCGAACATCGTTCCGATCGTGCCACTCAATTTGTCTTGGACAACTCGAGGCACGAGCATGAGAACGCGTCGAAAAGGGCTACCGCTCCGCCTAGGATACGCTATGACTATCCATAAAGTCCAAGGTCTCACTTGCGACAGCGTGATCTTCGATCCAACAGATATCCCAACGTCCGCGTTTGCGTACGTTGGACTCTCTCGGGTTCGCCGCAGAGAAGACATCTCGTTGTGGAGGGTAATCCAGCTCAAAAAAGGAAACGTCCAATCGAAAACCAAGCAACAGCTAGCGGCAGAATGGGAACGACTGGAGAAAATTCACTCTCGATGCTGGCGACGCAATGCAATCGCCTTGTCTCGCGTTGCCAACAGAAGGCAGAGATGATAAACAAGAGCGTCCAGAATCCTGAAACCAGTGAGGCATGTGCTGGATGATACTGATCGTACGAAAAGTCGTGATTAACACTCTGTACTATGATAGGCTCATCCCCAGAGCGACAGTCGCCCATGTGACTTCCCGACGATGCTCTCGAACCAGTAGCAAAAGTTGCAAAACGCCAGGGTAATCACACGTATATTGACAAAAATGGAAATAGTGTTCCGTTTTCTGCATGTACTCGCTTCGGCACTGCACGTGGTCAGCGGCAATCCATACAGAAGCACGTGAACTTCGTCTTTTTGTAGTGAACAGTGAGCTCCTGTCCGGCTGGCACAACGTACTATGCGTACAACCCGACTCGCGTGATACCCTGAACAACCGACCGGATTGCGACCAAGTTTGGGTAGCAGCTGTGGTTGATGAATCTCGACAGATTACCGTACTTGCGCGCGTCGATACCAAATCCTTCATCGGTTTCCATGAAGTACGTGTCGAGATCCAGACTGTACGCCTCAGCATACAACGCATGAGTTGTGTACTCCCCCACGTACTCGATCACAAGAACACCCCCTGGAATATCAGTTCGGCATCGCAATCCTAATCCGGTGTATTCCGTCTCGAACACCTCGAGATGTAATAACACCGAGCTGCCTCGCTGAAGTCGACGGTTGTCACAACACGTCGCGTTGCAGTTCCATGACCCGCATTCGAAGGCCATCTGACGGTTCTTGCAGTCTGATCGACACTCATCTAAAATACATACACATACGAATCCGTCAGCAGACGCCATGGAAAGATTCAGTTGCCAATACCCACCGACGCAATCACACGAGTCGCTGTCGTCATAGACACAGGCATCCTCCTTCGAGATCGCGACAAACACGTTTGCGTCAATATGGTGGTACGAGCTCCGCCACGGCTCCAAGGCAGAACAGGCCTCGACCACCCCAACGTGTCCTCCCGACGAAGCTGCCACACTGAGCGCTGCACTTGCCTCATACACGCGTGAAGTGGCAGCCTCCTCGTCTTCACTGACCAGTGCACTGCAATCGTCGACCACACCAACGTGTCCGCCCGACGGAGCTAACACACTGGGTGCTGCACTTGCCTCACTCACGCATGAATTGGTGGCCTCCGCGTCGTCGCTGACCAGCTCACTGCGATCGTCGACTTCCTCCATGGAGCTAACGCGACGTCGGACACGACGAAGCCCTTCATTGCTGTCGGTACTTGTGGACTCTTCGTCAGTACAAACGCCGACCTCTCCAGCTTCGACAAATCGAAATTCCGCCATGAACCGCCGACACATCATGTATCGGCTGTTGTACTTCGTCACCGCTCCAAAGACTTTCACTTCACTTGCTTCTGCCATGCGCAGTAAATCACGTACTGTCACATCTTCACCACGGGCGCGGGCAGCCATGAACCTAGCGCGAAGCGCATCTTTTGCAGCCCGACTGGCAGCTCGACTGTCGCGGTTAGATCGCAAATTCGCCGTCGAGAAGATGTCGTCACGATGCTGAAGCCACTTCGAGAACATGGACTCACCAAGTCCGTGCGAGCGGACGAACTGGGTTTGCGTGAGACCGTGATTCCCATCGAGATACTCTCGCAAGATCGATTTCTTCTCCGCCATAGAAAACCGACGCCCCATGCTACCAGGCAGACACCAAATGGACGGAGATTGTGGTCCAGCTCGAACCCAAACGCATCCCAGAAATCACCTTTCCCACACCAACACAAGCTTCAACATACAGTCATAAGTAGTACCTCCATTATTTCATATCACATTACTAAGGAGGGCTAGGGCGAGCCCCAAACCAGCACCACAGGTGATGGTCCCTAGTACCACTATGATGGTACACTGTACCCGTGCAATGTAGCCATGATATGGTGATACGCACGCCGAAGGTCCAGCGTGGGCTGTGGGGCCTGGCGGCTCAGCGCTCTATTGTTGGGGCCGAAACGACTCGAGCGTGGGCTGTGGGGGCCCTGGTGGCTCAGCGTCCCTTCCTGATCTCTACCTGTGGTCACTAGTGTCGAGCATTTCGGAATCGTCAAACAAACATCGTGGTTCACTTCGATAGCGACAGCCAGTATTAGCAGCTTCAGCAGCCATGCTTTCCGTCTCGCATCTTGCCCAGGCTGTCTCGATACGTGTCCAGATCCCATGCCATCCTGAATCTCGCTTTGAGACGCGCGATGCAGCTCACACCGCTATCAACCACTTTGCTCAGCTTCATGGGTACGCCGCTGTCGTGTTGCGCACATTGAACGACCGTCACGGTATTTGTCGGCGAGTGGTCTTTACTTGTGATCGTCACGGCTCGCGTCGATCAGACACGCCTCGTCCAGGAGTGCAGCGTCGGCCCAACGTACCGTCTCGAGGCTGCGACTGTGGGATGCGTGTAAATCTCTATCGATCTGCGTGCCGCAGCTTCTGGACCACCCGCTACGTTGGCGGTGAAACAGATCACAATCACAACCCGTCGCTCGGTCTGTCGTCCCATCCGATCCACCGTCGTGACGACATGCAGCCCGACGTCCGATAGCTACGGATACTCAGCGCATCCCCATGCAGCGATGAGTTCACCAGAACGGCTGGTCTCCCATGCGTCCATCGTCTCCGCGCCACGCATCATCTCGAAGTGACAGACTTTCACCCACACTGGTGGGTGACGAGAACGGATGCCCCACCCACTGTGCGCCAGTTTCCTTGGATCCAGCCACAACGGCCGAACGGCGAGCCGAGCGCGCACAGCAGCGTCGCCGCGGTGGCAGTCGTGCACGCGGGCGTGGAACGAGCAACACTCGACGCCACTCCTCGGCATTTGAACGGGTACCACCTCCACAGAACGTTGAGGCGTCTGGCGTTTCATCACAGGCACAGCTACCCACGCTTGCGGTTTCTATAGCGCGAACAGCTCGTCCCGCTTCCCGCCTGCCTCCTATTCGATTCAACCCATATTCGTGATGGTCACAGAACTGCAGCTTACTGAATCAAGAAACTGGTGGGAAGTTCAGATTTTTCCGCGAAATTCAAAGCGACCCCTCGGATATTCTATATTTCTAAATCTCCTAATTTTTTCCTCCGCTTGGGTGCTTTCTGGAACGATGGGAGCGAAGGGAGCAGACTGTGAAGCTTTTGTCAGGGCTCAGTGGGCACAGCGCGGGTTGCTTCTCACTGCATGTCGGGCGGCGCGGCGCGGTGCCGAATCGGAGTTCCTGCTGCACATGTAGCGATGCTGCCGCATCGAAGCACTGTTAGTTCACAGTGCTTGCACTCGAATATGGGCGTTGACGCGCTCTTGACTGTGTCTGGGGTGCAGTTTCCGCGACCCAATGTGAGGAAGCAGTGCGTTCTGTAGTAATCGTCGGGGTAGCCAATTCCGCAGTGTACGAGATCCGCGCGGAAAATGACGCACTGTCCTTTTTGCAACCAAACGATCTGGCCTCCGCTGCCGTCCACATAGTCGAAACACCGTGCGTAGACACGCAGGCCGGTGTTGTTCATGAGAGCAATGATACTGAAGCTGGAATGCCGCCAGGCACAATCGTCGCTGCAGCAATTTCTTCAGGAGTATAATCCTGGTGGTGATCTTGGTCTGTTCACCAGGAAGTGAGTGCATGAAAGCAAACTTGCAAGTCGTCCACTGTGGGTCGATGACGGCAGCGACACAAGGGCTCACCCTACGTTCACCAATACTCGTAGCGTTTATGTACGTCGGTGTGCAGGCCAGGCACAAGAATCCGTGTGATTGGATTGAGATCTCATAAAAGGGACACAACTTGCACGTTTTCTCACACATAGTGGCACGAATTTTCCACAAATATAGAGAAACAGTGACTGAGACTGGGCGGGAATAACGTGCACATCTCCATAGCTCACTCGATTCACCAACTCTTCACCAACTTCGGCACCATTGTCTACCAAATCATCCACCAACTTTCACCAATTCTACACGGCGCATTTTTGAACGACTCAACGAAACCCTCGTGAAGTACGCCATGAACTCGTGGTCCGGTCAGCATAGCTTCTCCATCGTCGACAGGAAGTGGTTAAACTTCTCTTCTGTCTCTGCCTTCACCATCAAGCTAACGAGGTTCTTGAGATGTACCTTCTTAAACGCATCGAAGCTGTAGAACTCTTTGAAGTCTTTATCGATCACGAGCACGATCACTTCTGCCCAACTCGGGTTGTTTTTCTTGTACGCGGTCACCGCGCACGCATGTTGGCGATGGTCTCTCCGTCCAAGAGAGCATGCTGAACAAACGCTCCTTCACCGAACGAATCGGTCGCCATGAAGCTGAATTGTCGATACCCACAAGATTGGTGAGAGTTGGTGAGAGAATCGGTGAGAACGTTGGTAAAGATTTGGTGAAGAGTTGGTGTCACAACTTACCGATTCACATTCGTGCCGTACGTCGCATCAATGCATAGCACTTCAGGGAAACGCTGACCCATTCGACGCATGTGAGCTGTCTGGAGCGTAATGCAAGAGGTGAAGTCAGTCTCGTCCGTGAAAGTCTCAGCGACGTTGCCGGGGACTTCACAAGACTCGCCAAGCAATCGATCGACCCGTTCATTTTCCGACAGTCCTGCCTCTGCTTTCTTACGCATCGAAGCAATCATGTTCTCGACGTCCTTCGGGAGAACGGGGATACCAGTTGCCTCTCTCAGGTATTTCACGATCTTCTTCTTCTTTGATCCGCCTAAAGCATGATCTTTTTAGTACATGGCCGCACCATATCAAAGCGAGTCCAGTATTTACCTTTCCTCATGGACTCAGCCGTCTTCTTTTTCTCGGGGCTGTCTATTTGTCGCATTTTTGCGTACGAGTAGATGAAGTCCTCGCCCAGCTTGTGGTTGTGCTCGACGCTGTGAAAGTTGACGCCGGTGGAGAAATTTCCGCCTCTCGAGCGCTTGAGTGTAGCACGAAGCTCTGCTGGGCAGCCCAGCCCCCGAACGACGTGATTTGTTCGCTGGCCTTCCCCGCGGTCCGACACTGGCCATCCATGCGTACATATATACTTCTTGTAGTACTTGTCAAACGCCGAGTCAAAGAGAACAGGTTTTGAGCCAGAGCGCGCGGCAGACTTCAAGCGCGTTTTGTTGCACTCTTCCACGGAGACAGATGAGCGTGAGCTGTAAACTTGGTGGGTGGCTCGTTGGTACTCGACGAAGGCGCTGCTGAACTCGTCCCAGGCTCTGAAAGATCCTGTGAACGTAGGGATTCTGCCGGAACTGCGCCTGGCCGGCGTCGTCGTCGGCTCCGGATGGCTGGACTCGTCACTGTATGTGTCAACAAGCAAATCCTCCGCGTCCGACTGCTCGTACTCGCTCCCGCTCTCCACGTCGCTCTCATCGTCGCTCTTCGCCTGGTCATTGGTGTTGTCGCTCTCCGCGTCGCTGATCTCGATCGCAGCGGCTCGCCGCTTCATAGCCATCTAGGGTCTCCAGGAGCTTCATTGCGTTGACGATTTGAGAATGAACGGCTGTCAGCGAGCGAGCCCCCCCTCCTCTCTCAGATTTGCCACATTTGTTTTTTTGAAAATTGGCGGCAGCTCCAGTTAGGGGTAGGCTTCTGGACAGTGGGACGTTTGTCCCACTCTAAAGTTGGTGACCGTAGACACTACCCGACACAAGATAGATTTTTGTGAATGGTTTTCGTTGGGGAGGATGTGCACTTTATGGGCGCCTGAGAGCGGAACTCATCATCTTTTTCCCGCCAACTTCAAGGAAGACGGACTGGTAGCGAGCGAGTGTTGCTTCCCGCTGAGCTTCCTGCAGTGTTGCGTCGCTAAGATTGAGATCGACGACAATGTAGCCCCATGGAGGGAAAGGGAGCCCCATTGGGCGGGCAGTCGCTTTTGATTGAATGCTCTCATCGGCGAGCATATGTCGGTGATTCTTAGTATATATACATTGAGAGCTATGAATATCTGCACCCGTCTGCGTGCAACACTGACGGTCGCGTGCACCACTGACAGTCACCTGCAACACTGACGGCCCCATGCAACACTGATGGTAGCTCTAACCCTAATCCATTGTACCACTTGGGTAGTGTGCCTATACTAGGCGTAGTGCGATTTTCAACGCCCTTGGCAAAACCATCTCTATCAATGGCCACAGATGTAATGGCTGCTAATTAATACCTGTAGTTTTAAATGCTGAAAAAAGGACATACAAAAAGAACGCTGAAAACCTGTAGACTTCACTGAGCGCCTGTTGTCTGGTCAGACCTATCCGCAGAGAGGGTGCACGCTGCCAACAGGAAATCAGCATTGAACCTGCTATATGAGCCAGCTGTTTTTCTTAGATTGCAAACTTTGCTGGTTCTGATTGGCTAAAGACACAATGCTCTACTGTCTCAGACAGTGGAGCCGCCAGTGTGGAATCCACAGATCTTCTAAAGTGATTGAACATGTACAAACACATGTGGGAACTGTTGCTGCCTTTCGGCACAGGGAGCTCTCGTGAAAATGAGGATCCACATGAAATGGAGCACGGATAGAGAGCAGCGGGTGTTTCTACTGCGTGCATGCGTGTAGAATTCTCTTCGCCAACCATTTTGAATGGTTACGACGGTGGGCCACGACGCGGGGTTTGCCATCGCTCGCATCTCTCACTTGCCGATTTTAGGTCATCTTCTCAGGTTCCAACCAGTGAGAGGGGCACTTTCTACTACTGTGGGCTGTTGTCAAGGACTGACTATATTTTTCCGAACGTCATCTTCTCAGGTTTTAACCACGGAGAGGGATTTAATTGCCAAGGACTGACATGACCGGGACACGCAAGTCAACACGGTCCACCGTGATCATCAACCAGAGCCAACCCGACCCAACCAAAACAACGTCCGCCCTCTGTGGCATGTTCTCAGTCAACAACGCGGTACAAGAGCGAGACCTTCTGACTCAACAAATCATGGCTCCGATTCTCGACCAGCTCAAGATCACCCATCCTCACCAAGATCACGGCTGCAAGAACACCGGCAAGTACTCGATGCTCTGTCTCTCGCACGCTCTTCACACAAAAGGGTGGAACTTGGTGTACCTCAACGATAAGCTGCCGTACGCTGATATGTCGAAGAAAAAATGGTACCCTCGCCTGGCTGCCTCTGTAAGTATCAAGGACGAGATGATAGAGTGGGAGGAGGGTGAGGAAGTGGATGATCCAGCCATGATTACTGTCACGAAGCGACTCGTGATCATCGGCATGCCGCCCGGTCAGCAAGGTGTCTTGCACGCAATTGCAATGGCGAAAGGGAAGCTGATCGACCCTGATGCTGGGACTGTGAAAGAGTCGACCGCGTACCAGCTCCAACCGTGGATGGCACATATTTCTGGTGTGTATGCTATCATGGATAGCGGCGAATGCGCTCAGTTCATGGAGGATCAAGAGCGGCTGTGGGCCATTAAAACGAAA
>JAADXJ010000743.1:0-15228 GCA_023337735.1 Pythium biforme
AGAGAGGTTCGAGATCTGCAACGCAAGAAGGAAGGGTATTCGAGGCCTAGGGGAGGCACCAGCTTCCAACCAACCATTTCGTTTCAATGTTTGAGTCGCCGAACCGTGGGCGATGACTGGTCAATAGCCACCGAGTGCTCTGGAGAACACCCGGTGCCTCTGTATTTTCCGGGTTCGCTTCTGGGTTTTTGCTGCGCATGTTGCATATTTGAGTCACTCACTGCAGGAGTGTTGTGCTTTCTGTAGTTTTGGTCATTTCCTCTGTATTTTTGGTACAGTCTCCCTCGTGACATGTGGAGATCACGTGATGATATCTCTCTTTTGAATCGTACGTCACTACTGTTGGATACATGCATGTCGCTTTCCGTTTCAGCTCTATGAAACCATCACTCCTGTGGGTACACTCCCAGAACGAGTAGTGGTCTCAGACACTACTCGGTTCAACGCCAGACCAGTGGTCTGGGGTTTCATTGCGCTTGCGCGCAGCGCATTTCTCACGTCCTTGATTCGTCGAAGCGTCAACGCGCTCTTCGCTGTACGCTTGACAGCGTCGGATCTATTGACTGACCCCCAGTGGTATCGCATCGACGGAAGATCAAACCCGTGAATCGTGCGTGAAGCGCCTCGTGCGTCTTCGCCAAGCAAGAGATCCACAGTGCAGAGGTGCCGTAGATTTACCGTATATAGTGAACACAACCATTTTTGTTTTGCAAAACCACAAACGAATCCGTAAACTTTTTCTGATTGCCCTTGAAGTCCATCGTACTCGGCGCAGCTTCCCGCGATGACGACATGAGCAAAGCTTAGTCGGACGCAGGTGTCAGAGGCCCGCGATGCTTCTCGCCGGGAATCACTCGTTCCTGCAAAGGCCTAATATATTGTGGCGGGAAGTTGGGCCGCGATCCAGGCGTCAAGGTGTCGTGGAGTACCCGGTCGCGGCACACCAAGGACGGCGTGACGTCCTCATGGTCAAAGATCAAAGGTAGAGTAGTATAGATTATGGGGCCGTCACATCGGGCGGTGTTTGCTCACTCGCCTACACGTCCGCGTAGCCCGTGGGCGGCGTCTCGGCTTGGTCGATGGCGCGCTGGCGGCGGCGCTCGAGGCTGTATACATTCCACTTGCGTCGACACGATCGGTAGATCTCCCGGAGACCCCACAGCACCAGAGCCCCACCGCCAATGGCCAACATCCACAAGAGCACTGTCCAGTCCGTCTCTTCCTCGCAGTCCAGCACAAAGCTTTGCGCCCAGTCGACTGGCTTGGGCGAGTCCAGCTTGCACTTGAGATTGCCGCTGAATTGGCTCATCGCGGCGAGCCGGCGAATGTGGTGAAGAGTGTCTGGGGGTTGAATCCTGGTGATGCTGCTCATGCAGGGCAGTGTGGTCGGTGCTTTCTCCAGTAGCACGCGCAGCGTCATCGCACACACGTGGTTGGTCGTGGCAGTGGAGTCGTCATGGCGTGCAATACAACCATCGCTGGAAAGCGCTGTTTGGATGGTGGGCGGACACTGCGGGATAACGGCGTCCAACGGGGAACTGCTGGCAAGTGTAGCGGCGAGCACAGTTGCGACAGTGAACAGACGAACGAATCGAAATCGCTGTGTCATGGTGGCTTTGCCCTTTTGGGCTCGGTTGAGTATGGAGGTGAAAATATTGTGAATGGGAGCGAACCGGACTGGGAGAGCGACTCGTGATGTATACGGTAAACGCCTGAGGGTCGCAGAGTTCCACACCGTCGGTTGGAAGAAGGTGTGTTGAGAAGGGGGAATCCTACTAGGTTGAGGAGCCAAGGTGCTTGGGTTCCCCTTCTCAACACCTGGAATGGACCCACGTGACAAATGTAACTCAACGCGACTGGAAACGGACCAGTCAACCCATCGCAAGTCGAAATTGGACCAGCACGAGGCGTGGATACCCTACCTTTGGGTGTCGCTCATCAAGATCTTGTGAGATCTCTGGTGAAAGGTTTGGCGGGACGAGGTGGACATGTCGCTTCCCTTCCTTCAATCTCAAGAGAACGATGGGTGGATGGAAATTCCATCCACCCATCGTCGGATTCATTGAATGGATCCAGTAAACCATCACTCCTTCCACATTCGGTGGGTTCACTTTCAAGAGAGTGATGGTCATTCGTTCTTCACAGTCAAGTCTCTCCGTGCTGGTCCGAGATCTTTTTCCCCAGTGCGTCTGTTCTTAACCGCATCCAGGAAATCTTGCGAACCCACGCAGTCGACGGTTCGATGAGAGATTCGTACTGAGGCACTGTATTACCAAATGGAAGACTCCGCACTGACCACAGCGACGCGAGAAACGTGAGCCTCTCTGTGTGCACCCAACGATGGGTGTGTATTTCAAATCGACCGCGCCGTCCATCTCGTGGCTCATTTCGACATCGGACACATCCAGCACACTCGCACCACCTCCACCAAGGGACTCACTATGGCTCGCCGCGTCTGCCTCGCGCTCGGCCTCTTCGCCGCATTGGCCATCAGCGCCTCACACGCCGCGTCGCTCTGCCCGCGCGGCCTCCACGCTGTGCTCGACAGCCCCGCCTGTAGCGGCCACCGGCTCCACATGGTCAAGGCCGCGCGCACGACCATCGACGCGGCCAGCGTCGGCGACGTCTGCGTCGACTCGCTGCGCGTGCTGCTCGCGTCGGCGCCGTCGATGCCCTGCATGGCCAATGTGGCCTCAGCGCCGACGACGGGCTCGCCACAGGTGCGCCGGCTCACGTCGGACGAAGGACCGTTCAAGGGCAAGCTCAACTGCACGTTTGACAAGTCGGCGCCGCTCAACATCTCGGACCTGAACCAAGGTTTCATCATCGACTGCAAGGAAGTCACGGAGCCGTACAACTACCTGTGGCTCTACATCGTGCTCGGCGTCATTGGCGGAGCGCTCGCGCTCTGGGGCCTTGGTGTGTTTGGCGTGTGGCTGTATGACAGTGTCATCAGGCCGTCGCTCGCGAGACGCCGTGAGCGCCGTCGTCAACAGGCGATCGACAAGGCCGAGGCGCCGCCCGCGGGCCACCCGTACGCGCTAGCATAGCTCCGCTACGCCCCACTGTACGAGGCGGGTTTCTCTGTATACTATTCGCGAACGAATCCACTTCTATCTACCCACGCCACCAGGGCCATGGATTTGTGTGCCTCACTGATTGACTGCCATTACGTGCGCAATCCCAGAACGAGTCTTTGCTTTCGTATGGGCAGAACGAGCACTTCGACGCGCTCGATCGCGGCCATCAACGCCTGCTTCATCAGCAGGACGATGGCGTTGACGTGGCTGCCGTCATGGCGCGGATTGATCTCAAACTTGTACGGCGGCTCAGGTTGGCTGTGAGCACGCGGAGGTTGAGCATCGCGAGCTTCCTGGCATTGCCCATCCGCGGGCCGGTGCTGAACGTGAGAAACTTGGTCGCGGGGACGGACGGAAGGAGCTCCCCCGTCGCGGCATCGATCCACCGCTCCGGTTTGGTACTAACGTCGGGGAGGCCACCGTTACCCGTAAAGTACTTTTTGTGACTCCGTGTCGTCCCGCTGCCCTTGAGGATCAGCTCCCAGGGCCCCCGACGCGATCGTGCGTCGCAGTTCCCACAGCATTTTGAACCCACAAGCATTCTAACAATCACTCCTCCCAACCGGTGGCCGTCGGTATCAGATACCGTCGCTGGATTTGCCAGGGATCGTCGCCATTGACGACTCGCCAGTACAAGGCAGCGCACACTAACGTCAGAGGAAATGGACGACGCAGCGGCAACGACAGCGGCGGACTGGCGCCAGCGGCTGCGTCCGTGGCTGCAAGCGCTCAGCACCAATCTGAGGATCCACATCCCGCCGCTTCCGTCGCGCAAACACATGCGCGACATGTGGATCTCGTTGGACGCGTCCGACCCGAGCGTCGTTGGTCCGCAGCCGTGGACGGTATTCATGGAGGCGCTGGAGCTGCTCGATCTGCTTCTGCGGGTCAGCCCGGTGGTTGGGTGGGAGCTTCTATTCGAAGCAGCGCATATGAACCGGGCCTTCGCGATCAATCAGGAGATGCTGTTCGCGCGACACGAACTCCGTCCACGGTATCAGGTGGTTCTCGACGACGTTCGTGGGCATGCCGTGGTGGCCTTTAACGCGGTGTCGCGGCTCGTCAACGGCGCGCTGGACGCTGGTTTACGGCGCGCGACACCACGGCGTTTGAGCCAACGAAGCGGCGTTTGCTCGATCTGTGGCGAAGTCAGCACGCCGGAAAGGCATTTGACCGAGCGACCGAAGGGCGGATCGACGTCAAGCTCCACCTCGTGCTCAGGTCCGAGTTCAACAGCGAATTGGCGCGGTTCCCGATCCGCCGCACGCGGGAAATCGCGGTTTCGAGCCGTCCGAACTCACGGCCATCGCCACTGGTGTGTGCCGTTGAAAATATCCCCGCGCATACGAGCGCCTTGGCTCCCCAACAGCCAAACGGTCATCCGTTTTATCTGGCAGCCATGGACTTTGCGTTCATGGGCGCTGACGTGACCAATGAGCTCGTGTACGTGCTTCTCGACATTCACGACCGCGGCCTGCCCATTTCGGAGCTCACACTGGACCAGTTGATCGCGTCGAAGCTCAATACGATCATCGTCGGCAACTTCCTCACGACGCTACTCAACCCTCTGCAGACGCAATCGCTCACCGTAGCTCCTACCAGCAGCCTCCACGGTATCCGTAGCGGCGGGATCGAGCGGTTGATCATCACATCAGGAGATTTCGACGTCCACGCGGTGGAAGCGATTTGTTCCGGCATCGCCGTGAGCCAGAGCCTCCGGGAAGTCTAGCGACTGTCGGCGGTCGGTATTATGTGGTAGGCGAGCTGCGCTGGTGGCCGTGGATCGCGCTTGCACTCTTCGGACCCACAACACGCCATTCAATCGAGTACATTTCGCTCGACCTTCGAGCGTTCGATACGTCGGGCGTAGCAGCGATGCGTGAGGCACTCAATGCGCCGAACCCATTGGTGGAGCTGTGCGCTCTCGATGAAGACGAGCCGAGCCGGCCGCCCGATAGGAATCGATCCATGGCCGCGACCCTCAAGCAGGGCGCGTTCTTGGAAATGGGTCATCGCTTGACAATGCGCCGCACGGAGGACGCATCGAACGTCTTCTCTGCGTCCAGTACATTCCAGATCACGCGCGACCGTGCCGGAGAGGACTATGTCGAGTTTCTGTTCCCGGGCGTGGGTGTGTGCTGGACCCCGCGGGCTCATATTGAGCGCCAGTTCGAGCTCCCGCAAGTCGCACGCGTGTCGCCGATTCGGCACCTCAAGCTCGATTTTGTGGGGGGCTCCCAAGATGCTGTCGAGGAGCTGCTCACGCTCGTTGGGGCGTCGATAACTCGGTTGACACTGGCCGTGGGAGGTTGTGAGACGCTGGCTGTGATGGACGCTATTTGCAAGGCGTGTCCGCAGCTCACACGTCTCGGCATCGACGGCGATGTGGCCAGTCTCCGCTGGCTCGTCTCTCCTCCCAACGATGGCCATAGAAGATGTCAACTCGAAAGCTTTTCGATCTACGGATCCGTCGCCGATTCGCGCAGCTTTGTGGCGTTTTTCCAGAGCCTTTCAGAACCGAATCATCGGCTGACGCGGTCCCTTCGCGAATTCCACTACAAGAAACCATGGACGATGACACAAGAGACTCCACTCGACGAGATCTCGACGCATTGGCTCGAGATGCTC
This sequence comes from Pythium biforme, assembly GCA_023337735.1. Classification (NCBI taxonomy): domain Eukaryota; phylum Oomycota; class Peronosporomycetes; order Pythiales; family Pythiaceae; genus Pythium; species Pythium biforme. Next base: position 5,709 of record JAADXJ010000743.1, read on the forward strand.
TCGCGCAACTCAACGCTGCGACGCAGCGAGATGGATCTCAGTGCCGAAGACGACGTCGCCGCAGCGGAGGCATTGGCCGCGAGGTTTCGGCCTCATCACTGGACGCGCCTGTTCATGCGCGAAGCGCTTGCGTTCGTGAGTGTCGTCGCTAACCCGACCACGGCAAAGGCGTCGATTCATCGCCTCGACTCGGACATCGTGCGAGCGATCTTGACCCTGGCGAACATCCCGTTGCGGCGCGTTTGCGGATGAACCCCCCCGTGCGGGTTGATGATCACCCTGCCGCCCACCAGTCCATCGCGCGGGTGTTGACACACTGCCTTCAGGCCATGTGTAGGCGAGGTGCGTTGTCTCGTCGGCGCGCCACTCGCGTGACTCATGCTCCAACACTGTACGATACTGACGGACGGCCACCAGATATCTACTGAGATAGAGTGACACGCGGCACTCCCGAAAGCTATATCTCATTTGAAGTTTAAATTAAGGAGGGCATGCTATGGTACAGTACTGTAGGGTGCTGGAACGTGCTTTCGGGGTAAAAAAGAAGCAGCCAAACGACGGAAAGATAAAAAGAAAAAATGCGAATGGGCTGCGGGATGGAGCTGGATAGAAACGTTGGAAACCGTAGCGGTTCGCGGGGCGATCGCTTCGTTCGCGTCGGGTGTTTCATGCTGCCGTTAAGAAACCCGTTTCTAAGTGGCGCGACGTCGTCGACGGCGCCATGGCGCGTGCCACAGCGTGCGTCGCATCGCTGGCGGCCGACTTGATGCCGGCGTAGCGCACGTTCGCGCCCGGCGGCAGGCACATGATGTCCGGGTACATGGTCTCAATGGCCTGGATCGACGCGTCCTCGTGGGCTTTTCGCCGCTCGTGGAGCACGATGGTCGTGGCGCGGAAGAGCGCAATGTCGACGGCATGCGCGACTGTCGAGAGCGACATGCTCGCCACGGCCGTGTAGAACTGCAGTCCGTCGACCACCATGTGCGCGCGCATCTGCTCGAACGTCTCGTCGTTGGTCTGCTGGCTGCTCATGTCGTCGTTGTCGTCTTCTCCTTCACTGTAGTCCTCTTCGTCCGAGGACCGAGCGTGTGCATCCTCGCATTTCGCTTCCTCCTCACGCCACAGACGCGCCTGGTGGTGCTCGTTCTGTTCCGTCGACGGTGTCTTGTTCATGCGCACGGCGTCGACTTCGGCGAGACCGCTCTTGGGGGTCGCGGCGCTCAGCAGTGTGCGCGTCGGCGCGGCGGTGTTGCCCATGGCGGCGCTGTCAATCAAAGTCGTGGGGGGCTGTGTCGCGTCGCCGGCCAAAAGCGGAATGCCCGTGAGCTGCCACAGCATGGCGCCCAGTCGCTGCAGGACGGAAGCCTTGGCGTCATCTTGACCTCCGCTGCTCGCTTCCTGTGCGTCGGCGTCCTGGTCGCGCGCACGCATGTGGGACGACCCGGCCGTATCCACGGCGCAGGCGTTTTCCGGCGCGTCCGTTTTAGCCGCCGTGCGTGCGCTGTCCAATCCCATGGATCCACTGCGCTGCCGTTCGTAGCGCTTGAGCGACGGGCGATCTTTGCGAATGCGCACAAAGCCCAGCAGCCCGACCGCGAGCGTGACCACCACGACGCCCACGAGCACTGCAGCCGGCCACGGCGCCACTGCCATCTTGGAGGGAAACGGTGGATCGCGGCACTTGCACTTGGGGACTCGAGAGCCGTAATGCGCTTTACGGTACTCCCCCACTTCTCCACGTGCGCGTCGGTGCAGACCCCTCTCCACCGGCCTCCTCCAGCGCACGACTGTCTGTCAAGAGTCTTTCTACTTATATATCCCAGAAGGAAAAAAGCAATCGCTTCAACGGCTCCCTTCCATACTGGCGCCAGGTGCCGCTTCAGGATCAACGCATGCAATTTGACAAAAGATCGGATGTGACAGGTGTTTATATCGTCCCACAGAGGGTTGATACGCTCTATCACAGGGGACACGTATCCATCCCGGTAGTGGTTACGTTGTTTGGGAGGATGAGGTGGTTACACTTGAACCCCCACACACAGCAGGACCCTCACCCCCACCACTGACGCCAGCCTCCTTCGAGAAGGGTCATGGCGCTCGCGCCCCATGGGATCGAGGCCGCGTGGCGCTATTTGCAGGAGAGCGTCGAGGCCTACGGCTGGCGCATCCTAGGGCTGAGTGTGCTGTTCTTCGTGCTCCATAAGAGGTACAGCGCCTTCGCCACGCGCGCGCACGTCGAGCGAACGCTGCAAGAAGCCAACGGTGCGTCCGACCGATGGATCCGTGGATTCCCTCAACGGTACAGATCCGCTGAACGCATATCACCAATGGGTATCGATGTGCAGACCCCGAGCGCGTCGCTGTGCTGCGTCGCGAGGCCGCGCGCGTGCGCGAGGAGCAGCAACAGCGCCTCCAGGAGACGCTCCCAGCGCGCAAGAAGAAGAAGAGCAAGCCGCTGTGAACATCAGTGAGAATATGAGGGACAATTGTTTTCACCTTTCGTCTTCGTGGCACGTGTCGGCCTGGAGCTTCTCGCCAAACGTGCGCACGTAGTGCTGCACGATCTTGTCGTCGAGGCGGTAGTAGTCGTCGACCGACTTGTGGGACTTGACGTCCAGGTCGACGATCGCGACGACGCAGTTGAACACCATGTCGCGAAACTCGACGCGGTTCTCGTACTCGCGCAAGTGGTCAAAAGTCTTGCGCGGGCCGGCCATGGGCATCAGGAGCGGCGACGACTTGGTGAGGCACTGCGGGTGGTGCTGCTGCACGGCCAGCGCCGGCGATGGCGCGTCGGCGTCCACGGCGCGCCGCAGACAGAGCAGCAGCGAACAGTCCTTGAGCGTCGTCGCCACCTGGAAGCGCTGGTGGAGCTGGTCGTAAAAACTCTCGAAACCCGCGAGCGACAGCGTTTCCCACGACGACAGGCCCCGCACGACAGCCACATCATCGCACACTTCTTCCACCGCAAAACTCAAAAACGCCAGGCACCGCGCGAGCGAGCCTTCTCGGTACGCATCGGCCTCGTGGGCCTTCTCACTGGATGGGGTCGTTTCGCGGATAGTCGCAACGAAAGCTCCTAGCGTGACGTGCTTGTTGCCCTTGGCGACTAGCTGTACTCGCTCCAATAATTTGCTGAGGTGCCACATGCCGTCCACACTGATGTGGTCCAGGAGCTGGATCTTCTTGAGATCTCCCAAAATGTCGAGCTTGAGCAACACATCGGTGAGCAGCTCGACGACGTCGGGGAGAAGGCGATCGGCCTCGTCCTGCAAGTGGAGGTCGTTTTCCGTGCCGATGGACTGGCACGAATGGCGAAAGCCCATGCGCTTCCGCCGGCACGAGTACTTGGTTTGCGCGACACCCTTCGGCAGCGCGTCGGTGCCGAGCCCCGTGATCACGTTCACGACCTCGTCGTTGTTGGATCGCACAAACACTTTGAAGTTGTTCTGCGGCGTGCGCTGCAGCGCGCGCAGCGCACGTCGGATGCGGTCGGCGTCCCGCGAAAACAGATCCAGCGGACAGTACTCGCTGATTTCCTCGACCTTGCCGGTCGCGCGCTTGTAGTGCTGGTGCATGCAGAAGCGACACACGCGCTTGCGCACGTCCGCAAGCAGCTCGCCACGGGGCTTAAAGCCGATCTTCGGCTTGATCTCCACACAAATGTTGCGGAAGCAGCAGTCGAATATGTTGCAGTTGCCGCTGAGCATGCGTCGCCGCCGCGGCATCGGTGGGTCCGCTTCCTCGTCGTCGTCATCGTCTTCTTCGTCATCTACTTCGGCGTCGGCATCGAGATCCGTCATGTCTGGATCGCCAGAGGTGACGGTGCTGGCGCTGCTTGGACTGTGGCTGCTGGTGTGGTAGTCGTCGGTCGGCACGGTTCCCTCTTCTTCCAACACGGCATCCAAATCTTCCACAAGCGCGTCAAACAGTTCATCGTCGGCCGTCTGGTCCGTACTGGATTCACCGCCGACGAATGTGCTCTTCTGAGCACCACTCGCACTCGCACCAGACTCACTGCCTTCCTCGGAGTCGATCGTCTCGTCGAAATAGACAAGCGGGTCTTCGTCCGGGGGCGGCAGCGTCACGTCCGGCAACACCATCACACACTGGAGCGCAACGTCGATCTGGCTCTGGCGACGGTGCTCGGGCCGCGCATCCAGCGTTAGGAGCTGCTCGTTGAGCTCCATGAGGAAGCGCTGCTCGACTTCCAGCAACTGCGCGACCTGCTCGTACACGTTCATGTGCACGCGCTTCTCGAGATACGGCAGCACGTCCTTGGTCGCGTACTCGACGACTTGCGTGGGTTGCGGATAGTGGGCGTTGTATGGCGCCGTGGGTACGATGACGATGGCCGCCGCGTCGTCCGAGTCGCTGCCTATGCTGCTGCTGCGTGATCGGATGCTGCGCACCGAGCGCGACGACTTGCTGCGCTTCTTTCGCAGCTTCTTGGTGGCCGCGTCGCCGTCGGCGTCGCACTTTTTCACGCGCAGAAGCTTTCCGTAAAACTCCGACTTGGTCGCGTTCGCCGTGTTTGTTGGCGGGTGATGGCGGAAAAGCACGTTTGCGCCGCCCTCGGCCACGTACTTCCACTCGCAGCCGTTCATTCGCGCGGTGCTCAGCGCACGCGTCTTGACGTGGCCGCGCTCGGTGTTCTCACCGGTCTGCGGTCGAAGCATAAACATGGCGGTTCGTATACTGGACGATTCCACAGCAACCACGGAACGTTGGAGATCACGCGGTTCAGCGAAAGAACGGTCGGGACGGCGCGCGTATGATGCAGATGGTTGTGGCTGATGTAGCGGTAGCGGTTGTCACGTAGCAGTGCGCGAAACACGGACGCTATACGTTTGGTTTCCTGCTTCCGTTTCCGACTGGTGATGGTGACGTTGGTGCTGGCCAGGTTCCGTTGTTGCTGTGCTGGCGTTGGCGTGGCGTTGTTGGAAGTTGGACGGGCGACGTTTCTCTTCGCTTTTATCGATTGTTTTTCATGTTGGCCGCTAAAATCCAGCCATCTGGCAGGATATATCGAGGTTTTATTCGGCCAGTTGGTGTTCCGATCGATCAGAGCAACAGTCGGATATTCTCTGTGCTGAAGTGTCACAGTGGTTATTGCCGAAAAAGCGTGGTTTTTGGTCTTCAAAATGGCTACATTATGGGACGATCCATGAGATGTGACAGGCCATCACCAAAGAAAACGGGGAGCCAACGCGGACCTGTCTGCCTTCGGAGGTGATCTGCATTCCCCACTGCACGACTCCTCCATGAGAAGTCCTGTCGTACACGTATCCACGAACGCACCATCACTCTAGCGACCACGGCCACTGAACACGCTATACCTGTGCAGTGGCCACACCGTGATCGCTGGAGTGATAGAGCGTGAGTGACGCTTTGGCGAATGCAAACACTGCAGTGTGTGCAGTGGGCGCTGTGCCGCCTGAGCGGCCCCCCCGCCACTGCCGCGTTTCGAATGCCCTGGTGTGTTCTTCCCGTGTCTCCAGCCGACGCATTCTTCTATTCTCCCTCGACCGCCAAAGGTGAGCTGTTGCCCACCCAACTCCGAACCTGCCAAGCCCACGAGCTCGCATAGTGGCATAGCTAGGCACGTCTCTACGTCGCTGTCCAGCCACGGCCAAGGTTAGTCTAGTGGCGTTTTCAAACGTCTTTGGCATCGAGAGTGGCCGTACGACGGCTGACGTCGACGCGCTGGGCGGGCGCGGCTGCGTCGTCCTGGTCAACGTCCTGCGTGGCGACTACCTGGCCCACAATACTGACTCCATGCCCCACACCTCAGTGTTCTTTGAGCACCAGGACTCTGAATCGCTCATTGACCCGTCGATACGCAACGGAATCATGTACATACAGAAGGTCTGATCCACCGTTTGTGTGCGAGGGCCATGCGCGCCATCAACCAGCTCTTGTCGGGAAGCCACGTAGCGACGTTGAGCAAGGTCATTGAGTTCCCCGACGTCAAGCACGGCGGGGTGAACCGCGGCGATCTGGCCGACCCAGTGGGGAAGCAGAATGCGAACAAAGCGTGGGCGTTGGCGCGCGAGTTCTTCGCGACCGTGACGTCGAACATGCGAACCGTGCGACTCGCACGGTTTTACGCATGGTACGAGACGTTCCATGAACACGTACAGCAGCGGACGGGAGCACTTTTGAGTACCATGTGCAGTTCCTCGTCTTACCCGCCGAGATGGCTCGTGGATGGGATTCACAATACATTTCGTCTTTTGACCGAGTTGTGATGGCATGGAGAAAGGACGGTCTTGTGAGTGAGCGCACGAATGTCCTTGATCCGGAGCATTGGGGCGGCGCGTGGGGCGGGGTGGAAGAACACGGATGATTTCACAGAACATATAAGTGCTCGAGATTGTGCACTGGCGCGACAGGCCAGGTCGCGCCACGACCCAGATGCTCGTGGCGGACGTATTACGTCCGTAGAGGAAGCGGCCACCATGGAGGAAAGCGTGAAAGGCGGAGGACAGTAGGTTCTCGGTGCTCATCCAGTAGCCACCTTTGCACCTTTGTACAGTACACACCAACACCGCCAACACACCTTCGTTGTGGGCCACCGGCGGTGGCTAGAGTGATGGTGCGTTGACTACTTCAATCGACACCGAAAGGGGAAAGCGTTGGATCCGAGGGCGCACGCTACACTGCATTTCAGCAATCAGAGGACAAGCCGTTCTCATTCAGTGCGCGGTCGAGAGCATGAGTTGCTGTCCACCCAACTCGGAGCCTGCCAGGCCCACGAGGTCGCACAGTGGCGTGGCTAGGCAGTACGGTACGACACTTCTCTACGTTCTCCGGACGCGTTCGGGCCCGACAGTGGTCGCACCAAGGCTGATGCCGACGCCCTGGGCGCGCGCGGCTACGCGGTCGTCCTGGTTCGACGTCCTGCGCGGCGACTACCTGGACCACAACACCGCCTTCATGCCGCTCTTTCCTTCGTTTTTGCAACGACAAGACTCTGGATCGCTCATCAAACCGTCGATCCGCGACGGAGTCATGTACCTACAGAAGGCAGCGCGCGTCGAGATGATCTGCAGCTACGGATACTGCTACGGCGCCTGGGTCGGTGCGCGCTTCTCCGCGACGCCTTTAGAGCCTATCGTGCGTGGCCACGTCTCGTTTCACCCCTCTTGGATCCTTGAGCAGATGATCCACGGCGAGGGCGCGGTCGCAGCGCTCGCCAGGCGCGTGGTCGTCGGCCAGCTCTTGTCGGGAAGCCAAGTAGGCCGCGTGGTGACGCTGAGCAAGGTCGTTGAGTTCCCCGACGTCCAGCACGGCAGGGTGAACCGCGGCGTTCTGGCCGACCCAGTGGGGAAGCAGAATGCGAACAAAGCGTGGGCGTTGGCGCACGAGTTCTTCCAGAGCGTCACGGCAGACGAGTGAAACATTGGCGACGGTACTGGTAGTGTACACGGACGCACAAAGCCACATTTGACTGCTATGCCAGCCCAATGGGCACGTACGAGACGCAATGCAGTCGATCTTTTGAGCAAGAAGGCTGTCGACGCGGTCTCTGGCGAGACGGGTGTGTGAACATGCGCGTGGTGTCGAGCTTGAGGCTGGTGCATTCGCACTTAGTCGAACACGTCGCCCATCCTCCTCCTGTGAGCTTTGGTCTCTCACAGCCCGAATTGCTTCGAACGCCTTCCCTCCTTCCGTCCCATCCATTTCGAACCATCCCTCGCTTCTCCCAGCACCACAATGAGCTGCTGCCCAGACGACATGGAGCCGGCGCGCGCCGCGGACGCACATACGAGCGTCACGATCGAGATCGGCAACCACACGACGATCTACCGCGCCGGCCCGGCCACGGCGCGCGTCGGCTTACTCGCGTTTCCCGACATTTTCGGTCTCGACAGCGGACGTGCCAAGCAGGACGCCGACCGGCTCGGTGCACTGGGGTACGCCGTGGCGTTCGTGGACCTGGCCGACGGCGAGTACATGTACGACGGCTGGGACATGAACGCGTGGAAGGCCAAGCAGGTCTATGAGACCGTGCTGCTGCCGCGTGTCCTCGATGCGATCGCGTACCTCCAGAAGGACGCGCAAGTCGAGGTCGTGGCCTGTTACGGGTACTGCTGGGGCGCGTGGGTCGGCGCGCGCGTGTCGGCGGAGCACGGGCCGCTCGTGCGCGGCCACGTGAGCTTCCACCCGTCGTGGCGCGCCGAGACCTCGCTCATGGGCGAGGACGGCATCGCGAACCTCACGCGGCGCGTCCAAGCGCCGCAGCTGCTGCTCTCGGCGGGCAACGAGATCGACGAAGTCAAAGAAGGCGGCATCGTGCAAACGATTCTGCGCGAGCGCGACGACGACGACCAGATCGCCAAGCTGAGCCAGGTCGTGGACTTTCCCGACGTCAAGCACGGCTGGGTGAACCGCGGTGACCTGAGCGACCCGACCATCCAGGCCAGCGTCGAGCGCGCGTGGGCGCTCGCGCGGGACTTTCTCCAGGACGTCACGACCAAGTAAGTGATGGAAGGCCCATCGTATCCATCGCACTTTAGGCGAACTTAGTGACGTCATCATCCGTCCCGTAACGTCAACATTGAGCTGGTGAGTGACTGTGCCCATCTCAGCGTCTCAGCATGAGCTGACAGCAGACTTCATGTCGCTTCCAAATTGGAAGAATGCATTGGAAGTTCCAATGCATTCTTCGCCACTCGCCGCCAGGGTGGCACTGCCAGGGGGAGGTCGAACGACACCGAAGGCGACTGCCATTCGTCTTTTATCCCGACTCCAGCCACTGCCCTCTCCTCATCAATAACACACCATGAGCTGCTGCCCGGCCAACTCGGAGCCTGCGCGTGACGCCGCTGCGCACGCCAGCGCCATCATCACGGTCGGCGACAACACGACCATCTACCGCGCCGGCCCGGCCACGGCACGCGTCGGTCTGCTCGCGTTCCCCGACATTTTCGGCCTGGACAGCGGCCGCGCCAAGCAGGACGCCGACCAGCTCGGCGAGCTCGGTTACGCCGTGGCCTTTGTCGATCTCACGGGCGGCGACTACGCGTACGACGGCTGGGACATGGCCGCGTGGTTCAAGAAGCAGGATTTTGACACCGTGTTGATGCCGCGCATCCGCGACGCCATCGCGCACCTCAAGAACGACGCCAATGTCCAGACCATCGCGAGCTACGGCTACTGCTACGGCTCGTGGGTCGGCGCGCGCCTCTCGGCTGAGCCGGGCCAGCTCACGCGTGGCAACGTGAGTTTCCACCCGTCGTGGGGCGTCGAGAATATGGTCAACGGCGGTGATTGCGCCCTCGAGAAGCTCGCGCAGCGCGTGTCGGCGCCGCAGCTGCTGCTGTCGGCGGGCAACGACCTCGACGCGCTAAAGCAAGGCGGCAGCGTGGAGAAGATCCTGAGCGAACGCGGCGAGGTGGCCAAGCTGAGCCAGGTTGTGGACTTCCCGGATGTCAAGCACGGCTGGGTGAACCGCGGCGACCTGAGCGACCCAGTGGTGAAGCAGAACGTCGACAAGGCCTGGACACTTGCGCGC
>JAADXJ010000744.1:0-15226 GCA_023337735.1 Pythium biforme
GCGCGCGCCGCCGTCTGTGGTGGTGCTCTGGCTGTTCGTGTTCGTGGGTTGATGATGGGTGGAGCCACTGGGACCAGCGCGGTGGCAGCGCGTCGAATAGCCGCGCGGTCGGATGCGCCGCATCGCTGCTTCTCGCGCGGCGCGTCCTGCTGCTGTTACTGCCAGTAGCGCTGCCTTCGCCGTCGCGGAGGCTTCGCTGTCGTTGTGGCGCGGCCGCGGCGGTGAGATCGCTTGGCAATAGAAACGGCTCGTTCTCGGCCTCTAGGTGGGCCCGGCGCGCCGTGGAGCCACCGCCAGGTAGGGAATTGCGAGCGCTGTGGTCGTGTGTCATGGTGGGTCGCACCCGCGCAGGGCGTGAAGAGATCTCGCGGAGAGAAGAGCGACGGATGGCCGGCAGCGGAATCAGGTCGGGCGAACTGGGTGCTCGTATTTTTGCGGACGGGGCGGGTGTTCTGAGAAAGGTACTGATTTTGAATCAAATGAGCAGCATCGACACGAGGTTCGTATCATAACCCCCCAAGAGTGTGGCATCTCAGTGGATTGTGACATCGAAGGATGGAGAATCATCATGGTGACGCGAATGATAAATTACGATGGCCTCCTCCATCGGCTGTGACTCCCAAGTGTCTCTCTCGCTACAGCACGTCGGGCGTGAGTACGGGCAGGTAGCACGTGAACGAGCCGAAGCCGTCGACCAAGATGGAGTGGAGAACGAACGCGCGGTGCTCCGTAATGCCTGGGAACCAACAGCAACGAATCAGACATGGTATTTCTCCACATGCCACGACAGCAGTCCCATTGCACGTACAGCACAGCACGGTCGCAGTCGTGTTACCATCTGCGAGGATGGCCTTGCTGAGCACCTTGGCGTCGACCGTGACGCTGGACGCCGTGGCCAGGTCGGCGGTGTCTGTGCCGTCCAAGTCGGCGTCGTCGATGAGGTCTTCGCGGTACCGCAAATGGGCAAACAGCGTCTGCAGCGTCAGCGGGTGGGTCTCGATGCGCAGTGCGAGCGTGCCACGCTTGCTGGCCTCGATTGTGATCGACCTGTGCATGCTCTTGAGCCGGTCGACGATCGTGCGCAGGTTGCGCAGCGGCGGCATCTCGATCGCGATCTGCGGCGCCGGCACGTTCGGCTCGCGGTAGTGCTCCACGGCGGTCATGGCCAGCACCTGGATCGGGATGCTCTGCACAATGTCAATGTCCACTGCCTACTAGATGCATATACAGTATGGGTCAAAGATGCGTCCATTCACAAACAGCTCCAAGGGAATAAATACACGGTACCCGTGTACGCAGACAGAGGAATGAGTTGCCGTCGCGTTTGAGCAGGCGCAGCATGACGGCGCTCGCATCTTTGCCGGACGTGAGCGCCTGGTGCAAGTGGCGGATGTCACAGAGGAAGCCGATGTGGTTGTCCGCGCGGCTCTGGACGACGACCTCGTGGAAGAGCCGCGCGTTTTGGAGCGTCGCGAAGCTTTGGAGCTCGTCGCCCGTTGACTTGAGCGCGACTGCGAAGCTCTCGGGCGTGAGCGTGAGCACGCAGTTGGTCTTGGCGCTGGTCTGCGAGCTCAACCGCGTGAACGACTGCGCCACATCCAGCAGCACGTCCAGCGCGTCCTTGGCCAGCGTGCCGCGGAACCGCATCGCTTGCTCGCAAAATAACGAAGAGCTATTATACGAACAACGTTGGCGCCAAGTGGACAAATGTTGCACGAAGCTGACGTTTTACCTTCGTGCAACACCATATGTGACGTGTGAAATCATGGTTCCACCGGATGCCGCTTGAGAGCCGTGTTCCTTTTCAAGGTCTGCAGGAGCGGCGTGGAGAGAAGTGCTACACATACGCACATGCGCCCGGCTGTCGTCGTTGTGTGTATGCTTCTGTCACGGCTTCCTGACCCACCAGGTCACGGATGGGTCCTTGATCCACGCGAACTTGAAGGAGAAATCGGCACCTGAGACGAAGACATCGTGTCAACTCCGATTCTGCCCATAGCATTAGAAGCAGCACACGTACCGAGGTGTGCGATGGTAAACTGCAGCGCGAACAGGATTTGCAAGATCACATTCGACTGCACGTACAGGACGTGGCTGTCCAGTACAAACGCCAGCACGTGGAGCGCTGAGACTGCAAAGTGGCGTCGCAGCCACAGCATCGTGACCATCAGTGAAGCCGACTCCAGTACGCCGTAGACGACGATGTTGACCACAGCGTCCCGCAGGCCGTCGTCGGAAAGCGAGCACACGTGGCCAAAGTAGACGCCGTTGTGGAGCCCGCGCAGGATCGGCAGGTACACGACGTACAGCAGCGGGATCGCGCACTCAATGTACTCGGCGAGCACCATGAACTCGCATTGGAAGAGAAACTGAAGTGTTTCGTTCAACATGGCATCCTCTGGCTTGGAAGTCGTGGTGGAGTGGGGGTTTGCGGTCAAGGGAGGTTCAGGCACACGTTGGATTCCTTCGCCAGCTTCGGTCGGGCCGGTTGTGTTCCTTCTCTTGGCTTCGAGAGCTGTGAGAATGGACCCGCTGGACGAGGACAGATCGTGCTCGAGGCCATTTCCTCGAATACGCGCGGTCGCAAGCGCACCTTCGTCGAGTGCCGTGGCCGAGTCACACGCGCGATCGATGAACGTGTCTAGCAAGCGGCACTCGCCCAAACCACTGGCCTTGAATGCCTTGACTGTCTCCCGCAAGTCCGTCATTTGCGTGTGGAGACGGTGCATGCGATTGAACCCGAAGACTGTGTCTACAATGATGATGGCGGCTGTCGTGAACGGCGACCCGGACGACTGCATGCAAGTCGCCAGGTACAATGCGTTGAAGAGCTCAATCGTAAACATCATGATCGCCGGAATGAGGTCTTCGACTTCGCCCAGCTTGGCGCACATGCGTTTCTTCCACTGGATCTTGAAGATCGGGAGCACGAGCAACAGCGACAACTGGTACTTGGGTCCAGCGAACTCAAACGCGACACTGTACAAAGGGTAGATCCAGAAAAGCACAGAGACCGCCGAGGACACGGCATTGATGCCTTCAGTCCGCTTCTTGAGACCTTCCACTTTGGCGATGATAGTGCGGATGTCGACTACCACGAATGCAGCTACGAGCTCCAACACGACAAACGGGACCCCACCGATCACGAAGAGGAACGGTATGGGGAACGTCCAGAGCGCGGCGACACCCACAACGAAGGCGACGTACAGAACGGCAGCGAGCAGTCCGATGACAAACAGCTGCCTTACGCTGAGCAGCAGCGCGCGACCGGCGAGCTGCTTGAAGCCGAGGCCTGACAGCATGACCATGAACGTCGATGTGACCAGCAATCGGACCCAAAACATGCCCTGGTGGCGCCAGTCCATGGATAGCGGCGCGAGCGGAATGCACTCGATCGCAAGCGCGAGCACGAGGGCCGGCACGGGCGTGAGGAGACACACCACGAGGGCGCGGGTCGTCGAGGTGCGTGCGGTGTACTCCCGCAGCGCGAGCAGCCGCTCGATCGAGACGCGGCCGCGCTGCTTCGACGGGCCAACGTGGAGCGGCGGCTCCAGCGCCGTGCGAATGCTCCACAGTCGGGACAAGAGCGCTGCGTCGCTGCGATCTCGACCGAGTGGAAGCGGAGCGATCGCTGCGCGCGATGGCTTGTGCGCGCTACGGCTTCCCGAGGCGAACGGCACGACGGGCGATACCGACATACCAATCGGAGGGGCTACGAAAGTGTGGTCCCTCGCTGTCTTCGGCATCCGCGCTGAAGACAGCAGACGTTCTCCCGAGTTCCTGACGGTCGGTGTCAAGAAAGAGAGGCTATTGTTGGACACCGATACACCACGCCACAGACTGGGCTCAAAACACATGCACTTGACTGTTCCACAGCTCTGGATTACTACGTAGTACGGTTTGAAATTGGATGAATCAGGTAGGTCGCGACAGGTGCACGCACACAAAGCATGGGGGTGGTCGCGCGGTTGCTGGATGTGAGTGCGGTGGATACTACTACCGGTGCTATTATAATAGTAGTATGGTCGAGGACGCGATACGTCTCTTTGCCCCATGACTGGGACGCGCGTGGAGCCTGAGCGTGGATTCACATGGACATGGACTCGTGCGTGTTATGGTTTATGGCGCGTAGATAGATCTCTAGATAGCGAGCTGCAGCAAGCGCGGCGAGTCTTTCCACACGCGCTGCGCGCGGTGGAGCACGGCGTTGGCGTCGGCGAAGCGCGCGTGCTCGCGGAAAAACTCGACGTAGGCGATCCAAACGTCTTCGTCCCGCGCGCCAAACAGGTCCACGAGTTTCTCAAACAGCACACGCACGCGGTCGACCGCGACCTGCGCCGCGAGTAGCGAGCTCTCAAAGTCCACGCAGCGCAGCAAAAAGGCTTGTGTCGACGCGCACGGCAGCAACTGGCCGTTCTCAATGTACTTCTTGTAGAGCGCGCGCACGGCGTCGACGGGACGCGCCATCGAGGAGCACACGAGGTGCTGCTCGCGGAGCGCGTTCCAGTTGGCCGAACCGATCTGCTGCGTCTTCAGTGCGTCCTGTCGCCATGCGGGAGATCGAGAGTCAAAAATCAGTGTGGGAGGGTCAACGTAACAATATACAAAGGCAGGAAGAACTCACCTCAAAGGCTGTGTCCATGGAGGAGGCCGAGGAGTTGGCGTCGCCCACGAGCAGCTCGAGCAGGCGCGTCCACACGGCAAAGAGGCCATCGGTGTCGCTCTTGCGGACGTGCTTGAGTGCGTCCCGCAGAATGCCCGCGGCCTCGTCGATCGGCTGCTTCTTGTGGTGGTGGGTCTTGGTGTCCATCGAGCGACGGCGCTTGGTGGCGCGCTTCTCGTGGTCGTCGTGCGTGTGGGGATGGAGCACGAGCTGGGAATGGAGCAACCACAGCTCGGCCGACGACGCGTACCGCTCGGTCGCGAGGATCTCATGGATCGTCGAGACCGCGGACGCGCTGCCTTCCGTCCGCGCCACGAGGTCGACGTACTTGGTGCAAATCTCGGCCGAGACGACGTCCGCGGCGTGAGCGTACTGCTTGACCGTCTTCTTCGCGTACTCGACGAGGAACGGCGTCTTGTCGGCAGACGCAAGGCGGTCGACGATCCACTCGACAAACTTTTCCTTCATCGTGACCGTCGCGAGCTGCGCGATGCTCTGCTCGAAGAGCGCAACGACGTCGCGTTCGGCTTTGTCCACGTCCTCTTCCGTGAGGAACGGACGCAGCGCCTTGGTCGCGTGGACAAGCTCATCCTCGGGAAAATCCTGCGCGCACGCGTCGAGCACAAACTGCGACAAGTTCGCGGCGAAGCGGCGCCCAAAGAGATCGGCGATCGCTACAAACTGCAAGCGGAACGCGATGTCGTGCGGGATCGCGGCAACCGCGTTCTGGAAGATGATGCGCGGGATCGCGCCATCCAAGATCATCGCACGCGAGCGCTGCTTCTCCGTCGCGGCCTCGATCTCCTCAGTCGTCATGCCGTCGGTCGCCGCGCTCTCCTCGGGCAGTTCCTCAAGCAGCACACTCGCACCGCCGTCCGTGGGCGCGTCACCGCTCGCTGGTTCGTCGAGCTGGAGGATCTCGCGGCGCACCGTGAGCTTCTGGATGTAGAGCAGCTCCAGGCGGAAGTACTCGAGCCAGAGCTTCTGGTCGTGCTGGTTGATGCGGATCGCGCGCTGCATGAGCACGCGCGCCGAGTCGACGCTCAGGTTGACCGAGAACTCGAATGACGCGGCCTCGATCCAGAGCTCGGCGCTGCGCGGGTGCGACTGCAGTGCGCGCGTGAACACGTGCGATAGCACTCGGGCGCTCCCCTCGGTCTTGCAGAACGCGATGTACTGTAGCCACAGATCGACGTTGCCGCGGTGCTTGTACAGCACGCGGTCGAAAATCGCGTGGACGCGCTTCGTGCCGGCCGTGTCGCTCAGCGACATCTTGACGAGCCCGAGCCGGTCTTTGCGCTTCTTGCGGAGCGCGTCCAGGTTGAGCTCGTACTCAATGTACCGGAGGCCGTCGACCACGCGCAGCGGCACGCGGCGCATCATGTACTCGAACTCGCGGCGGCGCTCGACGATCTGGTGGATCTCGTCCTGCGTATGTCATCACCATCGTCCGAGTTAGGATCCCTACAAGAGGTCGCCAAGAGCTACAGCGCCAACACACCAACATACCGCTGAAAAGAGTTTCTTCTCCTGGAGATCCTCAAGCTCCGGGATCATGCGCTCCATGAGCACTTGCACGGTGTCCGCCATCTTGATCTCGCGCGTCTACCTGTACTCGTTGCTGCTTCTCACGCCGCCGGGTTGCTGCGTAATTCCGCTCGCAAGACAGCGCCTCCTACACGCCTCTTGATGCGGCTCGTGCGGGTGTTGTTGCCTTTCAGGTTTTGGTTGGTGGATGCCCGTGAAACCCGTCAATCGTACTTAACAGAGTGCCATGCCACCGAAGCGTTCATAACGACGGTTCGTATCAGATACGCTTGTCCACCCGCAGCTCCTGGTCGGTCATTGACAAGCTTGGAGCGACACCGACGATGGGCGACGAGATGTTCCCGAACGACCGCTTCAGCTCGCTGCTGCCGGAGACCGAGCGGCTCCACGACGACCTCCACGACGCCGCTCTCAAGCGCCGTGGGTTCGTGCCCAAGACCGCGCCCGAGTTTATCGGCGGCGCCACGGGCACACCACCGAAGATCGCGCTCCACCAGTTCTTCCCGGCCTGGGACGTGCAGGCGTACGTGCGCATGGCGCGGCTGCCGCTCCACGTGCACAACTCCAAGTATCCGATCTACGAGGCCACGGGCGAGCTGCCGCAGCTCAGCGACGGCAACTTCCTCGTGCCCAAGGACGAGATCCTGCAGCACCTCCAGACCTTCCACACTGACCTCGACGAGTGGCTCAGCGCGGCCCACAAGGCCGAGTCGTTTGCGTTCCGCGCCGTGGTCAACGAAAAGCTCCACCGCGTCATGGTAAATAGCTGAACGCGTTTCGGCTGTATCTACAGCGCATATGTGGGGTGCTCACGGTTATTTATGCCACCTATAGACGTACTGCCGCTGGGTGGACCCGGTCACGTACAAGGAGATCACGCGTCCGCAGCTCAAGAAGCTCGTGCCATTCCCGCTGAACCATCTCCTGCCCAAGAAGATCCACCTCGACAGCATCAACAAACTCAAGCAGACCGGCTTGACCACCAAGGAGCAGGCCTACGTGACCGCGCGCGACTGCTACGCCTCGCTCAACGCCAAGCTCGCGGCCTCGAGCGGTGACTTTTTCTTTGGCGACCGCGTGAGCGCGCTCGACGCCGCGGTCTTTGGCCACACGGTAGACGCGCTCAGCGACCCGCAGCTCTGCAAGGCCGTGTACCAGTACGCGCCGCTGCTGATCACGCACGCTGAGCGCATCCGCGACGCGTACTTTGGGCTCGACGGCGACCAACGCGATGGCCCGCGCCCGCGCGCGCTCTCGGTCGAGCAACTGCAAGCGAGCTACTACTCGCAGAACCAAGACAACTACTTTACGCAGCAGTCGGACGCGAGCTTCATGAAGAAAGTGCCCGCGGCGCTGCAGGTCACGTTCCTCGAGCCGTACCGGAGCCTGAACTGGAGCCGCCGCGAACTGCTCGCGGACGTCGAGAAGAAAAAGCGCGAGCAGCAGCAGCAGCAGCACGCCACTGGGGGTGGCGAAGACCCTGGGACCAAGGGATTTGACAAGAGCACGCGCAACGTGATCATCGGCGCCGTCGCGGCCATCGTCTTGTACGCGCTTGCGAACCTGCCCGTGCAGCTCAACCTGGGCGACTTGCTCAGTGAAGACGACGACGAAGGCAGCGAGTACGACGAGGGGGACGACGACGAGTTCTACTACGAAGAAGATGATGAATAGAAGGGACAGAGCTGATTCACAACGCACGGCCTCGTTAGATACATATCCTTAGTTGTCATTAAGTTACAGGTGTGCCCAGGCGAACAGCGCACGCATAGAAAGAGAAAGAAGAAAAACATACACTCCGTACGCTACAGCTTTGGACACGCACAAAGAAGGAAGAGGGATCAAAGGGGGGATATGCAGCAATCGTCACCTTGGAGAGAGAAAGAGACGCTAGGGTGGCCTCCCTCTTCCGACTCTTGTCTTTGGCCCGCCTGGGCGGTCGGCTCGTTCACTTTGCGCCACTCATCTGCATGTGGTTCATCCCCACTTCACTTGAATAATACTCGACTTCAATCGTACAAGCTCGCTTCCTCGCTTCAAGCTGCTTACTCGTTGTCCGTGATCAGAATTTGCTCGTCCGTCTCGACAATTGTGTCATCTACGAATGCCAATGATTGATGAGACCCGAGAGCAGGCGTGGGCAAGTGCGTAGATACAGTCAGTATACCTGAAGGCAAGCTGATGTCGACATCACCACCCATCAGTTCATCGTCCACGGGGTCAAGAGCGGAAAGACCAACAACTTTCTCCATCAGGTTATCGCTGTCTTGAAGCGAGGGAGAATCCTGAGAGTCGTTTCACACATTCGTTAGTATTCAAATCCCGCCTGTGAGTGGAGTCAACGCAATACGTACCGAGGTGAGCGACATCATCGCATCGACTGCACTCTTCCAGCCTTGCTGCATCATCTCCTGTCGCTTTTGGCGTTCCTTGTTGGCCTTCAGCTCCTTGGTCAACATCGCCTGGCCAGGCGATGGTGCAGAGGTCAGGGACATGCCCTTGTCACGTTCCTTAAGCATCAGACGGAGACGTTGCTGGTGAAACAGTTCGTACGCGGACGCGTGGCCCTCCGTCATGATCAAGTGTGAACGAGGAGTCTGCGAGGAACCCCACTCTTCACGAGGCGTCGCGAGCTTCGATGCCGTGGACAGCGACACTGGTGGCGCGGATACCGGGGCCAGTGGTTCTGGCTGAGACCCCGCGACAGGCGGATGTGTGGGAGGTATTGTGAGACCTTGAGGCATCGCGTACTGTTGCGACATCATGGGCACACCATTCTGGTACGTGATGCCGACAGAGCCGCCCATTGAAGTCGAGTATCCCTGACCTTGTGACTGCATCGACATTCCTCTGCCATCGTTCATCATGGCCGCTGAGTATTGCCCATAGCCTCCCATCGACATCGCCATGTGCCCACTCGACTGCTGCATGGTGACGGGAAAATGCTGACCTGGAGCGGACACGCCCATACCAGAGTTTGGTAAGACGTAGTTTGGCGGTAAGTTCATACTCGCTTGCATCTGATACGACGTCGGTACTGCATACGGCCGGTGTTGTGGCGGCATACCATGGTAGCCTTGTTGAGGAGGCATCGAGTACACGGGCTGGTTCATCGGCGAGATCGTGGACTGCGTCATCATGGATGGGTGGCTCGAGTTCATCATGTGCGCCGACGTCATGGCAGTGTTCGCTGTCGACGTTTGCGGACCAGAAGAGCCCGATACGGGCGGGCCGACTTGCATCCCCGGAGAAAAGTTCTGGCTTAGCCGGAAGTTGTGGATTGATTGTGCGACGAGATCGTTGACGTTTTGCATGTACGAGTTGATCGAGGCCGCAACGTGGGTTGAGTCAATTGGATTCCCGCTCGAGCCATCGAGCCCAACCCCCCCGGACGATGGCGGGAGATGCATAGGCTGCGGAGGGGGAGGCTGTTGTTGCTGTTGCTGCATGGCTGGTGCCATGCTCGTAGTCGACTCAGGTTTGAATGCGATGGGCTCGAGAGGCTTCGCGACGGGCGAAGCGGCTCGTGTCTTCTGCTTCGTTGGCGTTCGCGCAGGCTTGGCACGCGAACGATCTTCCACTTGTGGCGTCGTATTGGTCGTGATTGTCGGGGCAGTTGACACCACTGGCGTGAACGAAGTGGCAGCTATTTGCTCGGCACTCATGGCCGTCATCCCGGCCGACGGGTGTTGCTGTTGTTGTTGCTGCTGCAGCTCTTTCCCCGCCGCTTTTTTCCCACGCATGAGCGATTTCCAACGAATCTTGACCGCATCCTCGGTACGTCCCTGCAGTATAACAGACCCGTGAGCCAATCGACACTGGAGTCTGGATAGTAGACACAACACAGTACAAACTTTGAGGTGCTGGGCGATGATCGACCATCGGTTGCCGAGCTTGGCCTGCATCTCCATGATGATCCGGTCTTCATCCTCCGTGTACAAACTGAGATTCATCATCGTTAGCCCCATACATGCTCGTACATCCGAGCCACGGCCACGCCGTGCCACCCCACTCCACGTACCCTTTGTTGATGTTCGGGTCGAGATGGTTGCACCAGCGTTCCCTGCACTGCTTGGACCTACGATGCAGTCAATACATCGTGAGCACATCCACTCCTGGAAGACTAAATCCACAACCCACACATGTCACACGCACGTTCGTCCCGGGATGAGGGAGGCCACCTGGCCCCAGTTGCGCTTTCCCTCGGCCACGAGGTCGCGCAGCTTGGCGTCTTCTTCCGGGTCCCAGTGGCCCTTAATGAGCCCCGGCTTGAGCACTTTGGTCCACCGCTGGAGGCACTGCGTGTGGTTGCGCCCGGGCACCTGCTCGGCAATGGCCTTCCAGTTGCGCTCGCCGCTGCGCTCGACCGCGAGCCGCAGCGACTCGTCCTCGGCCTTGGACCAGCGCCGTGGGTTGGACTTTTCCTTGGCCGGCGGCGCCGTCTTCACAGCGTTCGAGATGAGCGTCACGCGTGACACGCCGGCGATCGCGCTGCCCGTGCGGTCTTTCACCGGCAGCTTGATGCCGCTTGCGTCGGCCGTCGAGCTCGACGCGTCCGAGTAGCCATCGTCCCCTTCGCCTTCGCCATCCTCGTCGTCGTCGTCCTCCCCGAGACCATCGTCGTCGTCGCCCAGTTCGTCGTCGTCGTCGCCCGCCCCCACCTCGTCGTCGTCCTGGCTCGCGCGCGCGTCGTAGGCGGCGCCTTGGGACTTGGCGCGCTGCGCGGCGGGGGGCAGCGTCATCTTTTTCATGCTGTCGGTGCGCTCGCGCTTCTTGGGCGACTTCTTGACTGCGCTCGCGGCCGCGGCCAGCGGCGCCGTCATCGAGAGCGAGAGCGACGAGGGCGACGCCGGGTCGGGCGACGAGATCGTGGTCTCGCCCAGCGCCTTCCCGAGCGCCGAGAGATTGGGCGCCGCGCCGCCCATCGCGGCCGTCGCCATGGGGACGCTCGCGTGGATCGCCGACATGGGAGAACCGGAACACCGCAAGTTCCGACAATTCCCCAACGGAACCAAAAAGTGGATCTGGTTGGGAAGGTTGAGGTTTTGAAAAGAAGCCGTGCGTTGGGTTGGCGTTGCCAGCAGAACAAAAAACGCCGATGCTCAAAAAGCAAACAAGGCGGCCCTGCGAGCGATGATGAGCGAGATCGGGGAACGCGGTTTGTGTTTTTTTTTGTTCTCTGGTCAGAGCAGCACGCGCGGTCGGTCGGACCGCTCGCCGCACGTTGCGCACGCCTTTCGTCGGTCGATCGCGATCGGGTTTGTGGGCGGCGCGCGAGGGCCGTGGTGGAGCATACACCCAGGGCCACGTTGCGTGAGGGTGGAGAGAGTTGGCGTCCTGGGTTTTGACGGAGAAGGGTGCGGTTGAGGGAGGGTGCGCTGCTTTGCGTTGCGGGCTGGCCACAGCGGTGCGACAACAGGGAACAAAAAGGGCGGCGCCGATTCTTGCTCAACAAAAGGTTCCTTCCGTCAAACTTTTTTGGTCACGGTGTTGTGTTTCGTTCCCGGGAAGAGAAGCAAATGTTGCGCGTACGTTGCTATCATGTCCCCAACCGTCGAGGTTTTACAAATATCAAGGTTTTAGAAGAATCTCGACAACAATAGTGAGGTTTTATCCATGTTGATCCACCCATGGCTGCATTTCCAACTCGTACTTTAGCGAAGCATTTCACACCTTGTGTACCCATCTTCCTGACTCGACCAGAAAAGGGGCGTTACCCCAAGAGCCAAAGATGAGGTATTAATACAGGTCGCTAACAATAGGCCATCACTCAGGGGGAACGAGAACGCGTACGTTTTCCATTCGACACGCACGTCAACGCCAGTTCTCCACACGGCAAGAGCTCTTCGGGAATTGTGTGGAGGTCATGCCGACCCCCGCGGCTGTGTCGCCCATCGAGGCATTTGCTCTGGGCAGTGAGCGGATGCCATCGCGCGCGTCGATCGCTCCGTTCCCATTCGCAACTGGCGGTCCGAATCGCAGCCACGCGGCATTAACGTCCCGACTGTCGAGTATTCGCACTGCAATCGAGCCTTCTCTAGGCGTCGGGGCCACGAAGGAGCGAGTCTCTATTGAGCGCCTGCTCGCGCTGCGGGACTACAAGGCAGATACGTCCATAACCCGCGCTATCGTTGTGTGCCTTCTCACGCCATTGCCAGCGCTCGCTCTCGCTCTTGCGATCGAGTGCATTCCGCTCGCGCCGCCATCGATGGACTGGCGCCACCAGGGCATGTTTTGGTCTCGAATGCTGCTAACATCGGCAACTATGGTCCTGCTCTCGGGCATCGGCTTCAAGCAGCTCGCTGGCCGCGCTCTGCAGCTCAGCGTGTGGTAGCTGTGCGCAATTGCAATCCTCGGAGCGACCCTTCACGTCGCATTGCTTGTGGGCGTCGCGGCGCTGTCGACGTTCCCCATACCGTTTTCCTCACTGTGCTCGGTGGACTACCGTTTGTGGCGTTTGAGATCTTGGGCAGCATTTGTCGTGGTCGACGTTCGCGCCATTATCGCCAAAGTGGAAGGTCTGAAGAAGCGGACTGAAGGCATCAATGCCGTGGGGTCCGCGGTGTCCGTGCTCTTCTGGATCTACCCACTGTATAGCGTCGCATTTGAGTTGGTGGGCCCGAAGTACCAACCAGCACTGTTGCTCATCCTCCCGATCTTTAAGATCCAGTGGAAAAAACGCATGTGCGCGAAGCTAGGTGAAGTTGAAGACCTCGTCCCAGCGATCATGATGTTTACGATCGAGCTCTTCAACGCGCTGTACCTGGCGACTTGCATGCAGTCATCTGGGTCACCAATGACCACAGCTGCCATTATTATTATCGACACCGTACGCGGCTTCCACCGGATGCGTCGACTTCACAAGCAAATGGCTTGCGTACGTGCCAGAGTCAAGACCTTGAAGATTGGTTCAGCGAAGTGTGACTTGCTCGAGATGTTCATCGATCGAGTGAACGATCCGACCACGAGACTCAACGAAGGAGTTCTTTCGACGGCGCGCATTCGAGGAAACGGACTCGAGAACGATCTCTCCACGTCGAGTACATCTATCCTCACAGCACTAGAGGCCCGAAGAAAGAGCCGCATCGAGCCACTCGAAGTCAGCACCGAAAACCGACGTGCGGTCGAACAATTCCTCGTTGAGTCCGAGGATATCGTGCTGAACGAGACGCTGTTGTTTCTCTTCCAGTGCGAGTTCATAGTGCTGGCCGAGTACATCGAGTGCGCGATCCCGCTGCTGTACGTCGTGTACTTGCCGATCCTCCGTGGGCTCCACAACGGCGTCTACTTTGACCACGTGCGCTCGCTTTCCGACGACGACTTGCGGAACGCCGTGCTCAACATTGCTGTGTACTGGGTACTCGAGTCGATCTCGCTCGTGGGCACTATGCTGTGGCTGCGGCGCCACTTTGCGGTCTCTGTGCTCCATGTCTTGGCGTTTGTTCTGGAAAAACATGCCGTGTACGTGCAGTCCAACGTGATCCTGCAAATTGTCTTTGCTCTTCAGTTCACGATCGCGCATCTCGGTACGTGCGCTGATACGAGCACGTCGAAATGGAGAGTGTGCTGACGCGCGCGGCTTTCCTCTTTCCTTCAGGTGTGGACTTCTCGTTCAAGTTCGCGTGGATTAACGACCCGATGGTGACCTGGTGGGTGAGGAAGCCGTGAATTCCAAAACAACAGAAAGGTATTGAAATTGGTCCGAAAGATCGTAGACAATCCCGAGACCAGATGCGGTTGCTATCGACGCGTCCTAGACTTGATGATCAAGCTCGTTGAGTCGCGGGCGTATGCAAGAATGAGTGCTCGGGGAGCAACAGCAATGGCGTCTCGAGCGATGACGGCAGCAAAAATGCTTGCAGGCACCGTACAATCTGACAAAGAGATCATCGCGAAAGATGCAGGTGCCTCAAAGCATCAACAGCACACTGCCGCAACTGACGAGTACGGGGCAAGCACCCCAAAGCGGACCAAGTCGCTGTCGGCGTCACGCTTCTCGTGTGTAGCGCAAAGGAAGACGAATGGAGCGAGTGTGTCACGAGTGACGACCATGTACATCCATATCGGTTCGTGTTCGGAGACGAACTCAGTGAACAAATCTCGATCATCGCGTTTCCCCAGCAGTACTCATCAGAGACTTGCTAGTGTGCTGAGCGGCAGTAGCTGATCTCGACGCTCACTGTCTGGGCCCACAGCAGTCCCAGCCGAGTCAGCATCAATCTCTACGCAGTACGGACCATCGCGCGTTGGCACCGCAACCCGTTGGTATTCTTCGGACTGCGATCGATGGAGGACCCTTGGTACGTTTGATCCTGCCGTTTACGGAAGAAGATACACGCAAAGACAAAGCAACCAGCCGGCCACGCGGCATCGTCTTCTACATTCCCAAACAACCAAAAACAAAACAAAAAATCTCCATTCAGACGCGTTCTCAATAAGTTGGATGCGCCACCCCACTCGTCGTGGTCGGCGGCGCCGCGCGCTTCTTGTTCACGCGTCGCGGCCGGTTGGGCGCAATGACGCTGCCGCCCTTGTGGAATGCCGTGAGCGACAGATCGTGGCGCAGCATGAAGCTCGCGAGCCAGCCGTTCGAGAACGAGTGCTTCGCGAGGGCGCCGTCCTGGTCCAGCTCGGTGCGCAGCCGCTGGGCCTCGGCCTGGATGATCTTGCAGTCCAAGTGGAGCCCGCGCTCGGCCATTTGGACGATCCAGTCGCGTAGGCGGGTCTCGAACTGCCCGAAGATCGCATTCTTGCGGAGACACATGGCCTCGAGCTCGCGCGGCGTGAGCTGCTTGAGCGACTCATGGCGGCGCAGCGCGTGGTACACGGTGCTCGTGGAGATGGGCTTTTTTAGGCGAAAGCGCTTCTTGGCCCAGACAGCGAGCTCGTCCCACGCGAGCGTTGGGTGCGCGGCGCTGTACTCGCAGAGCTCGAGCTTCTGCGCGTTCGTGAGGTGTATACGCGTGTTGGGCGCCGGCCGCGTGGACGGTGCGCGCGACGCGCGCACGGACGGAC
>JAADXJ010000745.1:0-15180 GCA_023337735.1 Pythium biforme
GAAAGCCTGGAACGCCGGTACGAGCAGAGTGATGAACGTATCGTCGTTTCTGGTACGCGTGTGGTGCACCGTCGTATCGTGAGAGACTTTCAAGCACTCGGGTAAACTCGCCGACGGTCGGCAGCACGCGAGGATCGACGGGTTCGCCGCGCTGCCACGAATACAGAGGCTGCTTCGGCACCTCTACGTCGCCCGCCACCAGCTCGTCTTCCGTCATGGCCAACCGATGTGGCCCACGTGCTTCGCACAACGACGACGGCCCCGGAGATCATTGAAATCGAGGACAGCGACTGAGCGAGTGTGGTGTCGAATTCTGTTCAAGTGTAAAAGATTCCTGCCGTTTCAGCTGTCCAAAGCTATTCTCACGTTGCCGTTGACTTTCGCCGTTTCGTCGCTCTTATAGGGTCGCCACAGGCTCAGGTGGGCGTTCTCACACGTGGTTATCCCATAGGAACAAGAGCAAGGCGGAGAAACATGGCGAGCGTCGAGCCAAAGTCTGGAAAGCTCTTCAAGGCACGTGACGCGGCATCACACATACTCGTCTTCAATGGGTTTAACAACCGCCGTGGCGGTGTATTCCTTTGTTTGCAGTTTGGGCAAGGGCTCTTCGGTCCGAAATGGACAGAGAAGTGGGTCCACCTCGACCACCACGTGCTCAAGTACTTTTCGATGGCGTCGGAGCAGACGCCGCTCTTCTCGCTCTCCAGCGCACGGCAGAGCTTTTCGATCGAGTTGGCCAGCTACGACTTTGTGCTCATGGAGGATGTGCGGTGGTTTTGCATTTGCAATTGCGATTGTGAACGTCAGCATAGTCTAAAACCTGTCCATTGCTTGGTGCTCACGACAGAAACGTATCTCGCGCAAGCATATCTTCCACTTGGTCCCGAAGAACAAGGTAAGAGCCCACCGAGGAAATCCGTAGAAACGTCTACCTACCATGGTGATTGATTGAGGCGTGATAGACGTCCAAGGCGTATGTGTTTGCTTGCGGCAATGCAAAAGAACTAAACGAATGGCAAGACGCGTTCCAGGTACGTGGAGGGCTTTGAGATCGGCACAGAGTACTACAAGGTATGGCATTAATGATGGAAACAACCGTAGGCTCGTTCCGGTTCGGCGGTCTCCTCAAGCATTCCACCAGCGTAATCCTGTTGACGTCGAGGAGAAAGATCCAGCCCAAGGAAGCCAACTCACGCAATGCTCTGTTATCTTGTGCCCGGCAGCATCGCCGAGAAAATCCGTCGAGCGAGCGACGCTTTCACTGCTGTAACGATCTATCTCCTGCTGGCGCACTTGTGTGATTTCGAGCAAAGGGTTTCTCACGGTCTCTTGTTGCCTGTGTGCAGTACGATTCCCGTCAAACGGACCGGATTGACGCATCCAAGCTGCGCCTGCTCCTGCAGTCGATATCCTTTTTCATTCGATCCTACGCACCACTGCTCCGTTCGGGTATTACTCGGTTGGCCTTTCATCAACTTGATCGCTTTGTAATACGTCGACTGGCAGGGCGACATGTCAGAGTACTCGCTGATTCAGCAGCAGCTGGACCCGAACGTAGAGGGCAAGATCTCCCGCGACCAATTTCTCCGCGTCATGAAGCACTACTTTATGACTCGAAGCCGACCCGCGAATCCGCACGAACCGATTCCCACTAAACACGTCTCATCGACGCCTCGTTCGAGCTTCTCGGACCAGCCAAGATACACCAAGCACAGCGAGATGAGCGAACCCGAAGTCATTTCCGAGATGGAGCAGATCGACGAGCCTCACCGAGCCAACAATGCGCCATCGCACGGCCTCGACACGGCGTTCGATGATACCGTAGCTGTCCAGTCGACTGCAGAGGAAGTTAAGCCTACTCGCGAGTGGCAGAACGAGTTCCATCGCCTATTGACAGCGTCCGAAAGCGACGACGAGGATCCCGTGCCGCGAGGTCTCGAGATCGCGGCCTTCATGGCTGCGTTTCAACGCGCAGCAGAGTACGCCATGGAGGCGATCATCAGTGAAATCGCGCTCGACGACGACGCTCGCAGTATTCCTTCCTTGTCACTGGATGACGATCAGTTTCTCGCCACGGACTACAATGCTACGCACGACAAGCTTCGACTCGGTGTCACGAAGTTTGTGGTCGACGGTCTGCTTGTGTACATCACGCACGACGAGGTAGCCCACAAAGCTTTTGGCCACCAGCTCCGCGCTGCGCGAGCGCTTCACGATGCCATCATGGCCACAGATGCGACGTTGCTTCAGCTTCCCCTTCAGTGTGTCGTCGACTATCTGGGCTTTCGAGGGCTCATCCTCGCGCTGTCGCCGGACCCTCAAAACACGCGTGTCCTGAGCTCTCGAATGCTCCTGTCGTGCGATCGAACCAACCAGATGCTCCTTCACAAGCAACTCGAGGGTGTGTGGAAGCATCTCGGTATGTTTGTCGAGAAGGTCGAGCAAGACAGAGACTCAAGCCACGACCGCTTGCCACCTTTCATGGGTACCGCCGTTGGTGTATCAACCTCTGTGTCGTCGGGCCGCGTCCTGTGTTATCTCCACAACGTATTCGACATCTTTCCCGCAGCTACAGTCTCCTCCCGGTCAGCGCCACTCCGCCCCGAGATCGTGTCTCAGCTCGGAGAAACGCTTCCGTTGGACCCACAATCGTATGTGTCGTCGTTGAACGAGGGGCCACGAGCCATCCTGGAGCATGCGATCATCACCGCCGATGAGCACGTTCGAAGCGTCGTTGTCCCTACTTTGGTTGGTACCGTGGAAGCGCAGAGCGCTCAGTTGTGCGACAGCTTCACGCTAACAGCGATTCTCCATGGTGAAGGCATCAACGCGCGCTGTCTTGGTCTCTGTTTCGAAGCCGCGCGGTCGAAACACGTGAAAAAGCTCTTCCTCTCGGAGATGGTCGCGCGCGCCTGCAAGAAAGAACTTTGCAGTTCGCTTCAATACGTGCTTCGCGACGCAACCGGGGACATCAAACGAGTGGTCGCTGACACACAGCAACAGAATGCTGAAGATGGAGAAGGGAGCGGAGAAATCGCGAATTCCGACTTGCAAGCGCTCTCCCGCGAGATCGTCAGTGAGAACGCCTTGTGTGTCATTCACGAAGTCTTCAACTTGGTGCTTGGCCAAGGATCGAGCGACGCGAGCGTGTTCTGGCGAGAGCGCCTCGTGCCGCGTATGCAAGATCTGTTCGTCTTTTCGAGCCGCGAAGCCTCTGACTATGTTCTCGGTGGCTTGCCGTGTGATGAGCTCGTGCACTGGCCCCAAGTGTTGCAGGCGATCCAGTACCACGCAAACGTCTCGATCGCTAACCAAGGCGATGTTCACTTTTCGAGCTCGCTGCCCTTCCCAGACTCCGACGGCTTTTGCATAAACCCACAGTCGAGGCTGCTATGTGAGACGACGTTCGAGTGCAAGAGCTTCTTGGCGCGGACCGACGAGCTCGTTAGCAGCGGCCGAGTCAACGACGCGCTGGAGGCCGTGAAAACGCAGATCGCAATACTGGACGCGTTTCCTCGAGGAGACGCCAGTCCAGCACTCGGTCGACTTCTCGTGTGGGCTGTCGACCTCAGCCTTCTACTCACCCAAGCAGAGCAGGCGGAGCGATTCGCTTCGCTGGCACTCGAAGCGAACGCGAATAAACCAGTTGCACAGGCGCATGCAATGTTGATGACCATGCGAGTGAAGCTACTGCAATCCAAGCCGTTGGGTGAGCTCCAAACACTGTTCGTGGCGGGTGTCGAGACCGTGAACTACGGCTTTGGCGGAGTCCACCCACTTCTATTTGACTTTTATGCGACGATGATTCAAGCTTCCAGCCGCCACCACGATCGCGAGGGCGTGGACCGATTGTTCCACGAGCTTGCCGGGCTGGTCAAAGACTGCTGCGGCAAGAGCAGCGTCGCGTATGCCAACGTTCGTAGAAACCAGGGGCACGCGTTGGTGGAGAGCAAGCAAATCGAGGAGGCAGCTAGCGTCTTGGACGACGCGTTCTCGGTGTACAACCGACTCGCCCAGGAACAGGCACTTGAACCGATCAGTGCCCAAGACCTCCAGACGCAAGGCGCTGGATGTCTCTACCTGATCGCGATGTTGCAAGCCGCGCAGGCGTCGCCAAACGGATTGGAAATCGCGTTTAGCACGGCCGTGCGTGCTCTCCGTAGCCGCGAAACCGTTCTCCCAGCTGATCACGCGGATGTCGTGAGCTCGTTGTTGCAACTCGGAGAGCTCTGTGTCGCTCTCGGAGACCACTATCGGGCAGAGGAGTACTACCAACGAGCACGTTTCCGCCTCAAGGCGCTGCCTGCGACGGAGGAAAGCCTCGCGCAGCTTCGGAAGGTGTCACAGGCCGTGCTGGGTGCCCACCTCCGGTCTCTTCCAGCTGAAAAGCTTGCGGTACGTGGGAAATCTCGCGCGTTGGTTCATCTCTTTGTGCCCATCCTTCCGATAATCACGCGTGTATCTGTTGTAGATCGCCGAGAAGATCAAAACGTGCTTTGCCCATGTCGTGGACGCCATGGAAGCGGCACTGACGGCCATTCCTTCCTCGGAAGCTCCACGCGAGCTCGAGTTGATCCACCACGTCACCCACGCTCTTCTGGAACAAGACCCCGTCGAGTACTTGGACAACTTGATCGTCAACGCCAGCGACGAACTGCAGGCGCAGCGCCGCGAACGCTTTGCTAGTGGAACGATCCGTCGCGACAGCGCCGCCGAAGATCCGGCGGCTTCCGCCCGCGCGTCACCGGCTGTGGCAACCTCAAGGTTCGCGTCCTTTGCGATCGGCCAGCCGCAGCAGACTCTTACGAGCCCACTTAGCGATCCAACGTCTTCCTCGCTTCTCACCCGCGCAGGTGGGTTCTCGCACGGCGCGCAGCTCGCGGCGCTGCTCTTCCTTGTCTCGCTGCCAGACGATGAATAAGTTAGGCCCTCGAAAACAAATGTAGCCATCTTGGTTCCCGTTGTGACATGTCCACGGTCACTCATTTGAAACTTTTGTCAAGTTCCAAGCGAGCGCGTTTCCCAGCGCCAAAGGAACAGCTACCATGACGGCAACCAAAGGCAACTTGGACGCTAGAGACGACACTGAGCAGGTCCACGGCGGCTCTGAAGAGCGGCAAGGCACATCATCGGATGCAGCGTCGTCTGATGCGTCGCGTGATGTCGTTTTTATCCACTCGGACGCGTACTACCGCGCGCTGGCGCGGCTGCCCGTGCATCCGAGACGCGAGCAAATGACTCTGGCGCTGGTCAAGGCGCTGTCGGCGGCACGGCAGCAGGCCACCAACGACGGTATCGACAGCAGCCGTGAAAACGCTGACACGTATACGTTCGGTATGCAGTTCATCGCGCCGACGGTCGCGACCGACGACCAGCTACTGCGATTCCACGCGCGCGACTATGTCGACACGCTCCGGCGCACGGCCAACCAATCGACCAACGGCAACCGACCAGCGACGCTGGGCGATACGCATCGTGTGGGCGCGAGTAGCCGCCATGGGCGACCCGTGTCGGACAAGGATTGTGAAGAGTTTGAGCTCGTCGATGACGCGTACGTGTTCCCAGGGTTGTACGATTACTGCCGGTTCGTCGCAGGTGCGTCGCTCACAGCCGCCGACGCGCTGCGGCATCTCATCACGCGATGGCGGAGACAGCAAGAAGAGGCTTTTCATTCAGAGCCTACAGCGACGGCCCCGGTCGCGATCAATCTCGGCGGCGGGCGTCACCACGCGATGCGCAGCCAAGCGAGCGGCTTTTGCTACGTCAACGACGTCGTGCTCGCCATCCAGCGACTGCTGACCCCTCAAGCCAACACCACCGACAGTGGGGACAAGATCGAGCGCGTGCTCTGTATCGACATGGACGTGCACCACGGCGACGGTGTCCAGGAGGCCTTCTTCTTCAGCGCCAACGTGACGACCGTGTCGTTCCACTTGTTTGAGCGCGCGTTCTTTCCCGGCACGGGCGCGCAGGACGAGGTCGGCGGCGGTCGTGGCAAAAACCACGCCGTGAATGTACCGCTGCGACGAGGTATCGTTGACGCACAGTTCCATTCCCTTTTTGAGACGATCGTAAGCAAAGCCATTGAGTGCGTTGACCCGCAAGCTGTGGTGCTGGTCTGCGGCGTCGATACGCTTGCGCGAGACAGTCTTGGCGGCTTCAACTTGACGAGCAGCGGCATCACGAAGTGTGTACGGACACTGGTTGGATATAATCGACCATTGCTACTACTTGGGGGTGGTGGGTATAGCGGTGCCGACGCCGTTCGAGCGCTTGCTGCTGTGGTCACGGTTGTCGCGGCCCCAGACGTTGACACGCAGACTATGGAAGTACCTGAGCACGACTTCTACGAGAAGTATGTATTATACCAACTTGGCTTTATGTGTGGATTGGTGTGCTTGAAATTTTTGACTGACTGAAAAATGTCCCCGTGTAGATACGGCCCCGACTTTCGGATGGTCACCAAGGCTGTCATTCACCGCCCAAATGAAAACACCGACGAATCTCTTGTTCTGGTTTCCGCAAATGCCATTGCAATTCTCGAAAAAGCAAAGCATGCTCGAGTTACACGAGAAGTGAATCGTGAGGATTCGAAGCGGAAGCGTGCGTGATACCTCGTAATACATAGAACGAAGCTCAACGCGATGACGATGGACGCGATCTCGACGGCGAACGAAAGTTGTTGAACGTGAGCAGCAGGAGTAGCTCGTTCACGTGCGGAGATGCGCCGTTCTTGACCATCGCGTCCAGCACGATGGTGATCACATGGAGCTGATTCTCGTAGTTGCCCTCTGGGTTCCTGAGACTGCGCTGGAGTTTTGCATACAACGCGCGGAACTCGTCGTTCGGAACCATGTTTCGTCGACGCGTGCCAATGTCTCGGCGAGTGTTGTTTCGACTGCTGCTCGTCGTTTTGTCTTCAGTCCGCTCAACAATGTCGAAGAACTGAGACATGCTACGCTCTACTGTTCGTACGAAATCTTCCACACGACTTCCGTATGCGATGATATCGTTGAAGTTCTGCATGAACTGACGGGTGAACCCTTCGTGCTAAAGGAAAAGTGTCATGACTTTAGCGACCGCTGGCGTCACTCGTGAGCCTGTTGGGATTCAGCACACGCACCTTCTTGAGAACAAAAAATGAGTTGAGCATCCTGTCAAGGTACTCTTCATGCGCGTCGTTGATCACGCGAATGCTCTTGGATTGCCGAATTACCCGATCCACTTTGCTCCACGCATCGCCCGTCATCTACAAGAACACGTTGAGGTCATGGGGTTGCCGCGCAATTCCCTCACCAATAGTTCGTGCTCACCTGGTTCGCAAGATAGTTGAGCACTGCGCGTGTGTAATGAAGCATGTCTGCGAGGCGGACAAGCTGGCCTCGTAGAGCGTCTTGCGTCCTACAATATGCTTGAAGTTGGTCTCAGCGGTCAATGCGATCGTTTGTGTGAGTGACGTACTGCAAGAAACACATGCGGTGGCGGAAATTCTGCTTGAACTGGAGAAAGGAAGCGAAGATTCGTCAGCAAGACCTTCGTGTAGAGTGCACCTCGCTCGGCAATAACTCACGCTCGTCAGAATCAACTCAACCAATTTCACCTGCAGGAGGAGAATCGCAAGTCTGGAGTACTTGTGGACGATCGCGCCGCTAAATAGCACTCGCAAGGGTTGGGATGTAGAAAACCTGAAGTGCAGGTGTCGCACAGCCAGCACATCAATGTGGCGCGTGATTCGGAGCTTCTCCAACTCTGTGGTGTCGACTCGGATGCTTATTCGTGCGGCGATTTCGCGTTGATCCTTCGAAATCAAACCTTCCATGTACAGGCGTTGGATTGAGTTCTGAAAAGTGGCATTGAGCGACTCATTCTTCGCCCATCCGACAGGGTCGAGTTGGATCTGCTCAATCAAGAATTGCACGAACTCAGTGAAGACATCTTGCTGTCAAGAACAAACACACACTATGCATTAGTTCGCGGACACCGTGTCAACAGGATGAGATAGCGAACCTGGTGCATGAGGAGGAAGAGACGTAAAGTTTCCATATGCTCACTGAACTGAAGCTTCTCGCGAAAGAGATCAGCGATTGTCCCGTTGATGCTGACACACTGGACCATTACTTGTTAGCAGAGCGTGCACACCACAACGACAACAATAAAGCGCACCTTGTCCATGATCGGCTGGATGACGGCTTGGCGAACGACCTCGCCAAAAGGAGTCGAACGTGACGGAGATACTGTGGCCGCGTTTGTCGACTTGAACGTGCGTTTGTCAAACTGGGATGCGAAAATATCTGACAGCCTTGATGTCGTTTTGGAGATGTTTTCGTGCGCTGCGTGCTGGTTCAAATATTGGTTGAGAATCTGTCGGCTTTCCAGTGCGGCACTTAGTAATTGAACCAAAGGCACTAGGAACGTTGGTACTGCTGCGACATTGACCCGAAACGGCATCAGCGCTCCCATGGAGTCTTCGAATGATTCATCAAGCAGCTTTTGTGCCGACGAACGGGGAGAAAGTGGAGTAGATGCACCTCGGTCAGGTGAGACGAAGAACAGCTCATTCTGCAGCCGCACACTCGCGTCGTAGCTCCTTTCAAAGAGCGTTCTATCTATGGTGTCAAGATACGGACTGAGTCCCCCGGCAAATAGTCGGCAAAGGATCTCGTACGACTCCCAGCGGGGATTCTCTTCTGCCGACAGTGATCTGGATGATTCGATGAACTCTACTTGAAGTTCCTGATAGAGAACTGACAGAAGGTGACTGGATAACTCAGATGCAGGTACCTGCTGGCGTCTACGCGTCTGGAACCGCTCCAAGAACTTCACGAATGTTGACTTCATCCACGACATCACGCTAAACATTTCCTGGAGCGACCCTAGCGCACTCAGCAACGTCGGTAAAACCGTACGTGCCAAAGACTCGGATGTGTCCTTCTCATGTCGATCAGCCAATTTCGTCGTCACACACGCCATACTCTCGTGAGTATCCGTGATATATCGCTCGAACTCCTGCACTTGATGATTGATTTCACTTGCAATTCCTTCAGCAGTTGTCGAGCGAGATTTATATGCTGAGCTGGCGGATAGGAATGCAGCGAGGTCTCGCAAAAACTGCAGTGCTGATGCCGCTGAAGATACCTTCTGGAGCACCCCGCCCATCGTCATTGGCGACAAGTGAGATACACTGATCCCTCGTTGCACAAGCGTTGACGTCACGAAATCGCGCACGCAAAAGTCGCCGTTGAAGAAACTGTCTGCTGTGACGCGAGTTTCAAAGAGCGGTGAAGGCACTCCCCGCAAGGCGTAGAACACAGCTTCAACGAGCACTCGTTCATGGACGACTCGCCTCGGTCCACGACGTTGCTGCATGATGCTGGTGTCGGGAGCATACCGGTATTTGTTCAAAGACTCGACATGTCCAAGCATCTGTGACGGTACTTCTAGACTGAAGGCCGTCTGCGTTGCGCCTTGGCTGGGTTGGAGGTGCTCGCGGTCCGCACTTAAATCGTCTGTCTCCATGGTGTCAGCAGGATCTACTGCAGGACGAAAGTATTGCAACAACAGTTGATCTTCTTCATCATCACTGTCGTCCAGCTCGTCCGTCAAGGCTTCGCCCTCGTCTGTCGTGTTCATGTCTTCTCCTTCTGCACCATCTGCCTTGCGATGCCACCCGTCGGTCTCGAGCACCCGTGATGCGATACCTCGCACAGCACCATCTTCATCCTCTCCATTCCTCATCATTACATCCATGTCTTCACTGTCAACGTCCAAGGCGTCGTCAAACTCGCTCGCGTCATCGTCTTGCCGCTCCTTCCACCATTCGTCTTCCCACGCGACTTGTAAAAGCTCTGCTTCCAACTTCGCTGCAAGCGCCTCCTCCTGACGAGCCTTCGCCTCTGCCCTTTGCACATCCTTGCTTGGCGTGAGCAGTCGATTCCACGCCTGCAGAGCCTCCAATGGCGCCGCTGGATCGACGGCCACACGCGCATCCGACGCCTGGGTTGGTGCCTCCGCGAGTTCGATCAGCAGCTTCACGAGACGGTAGTCGCAGCCACTCGCGAGCTGCCTGAGCCGCGCGGCGCGCGCGTTTAGCATATGAATCTCCATCTTGTTTGCGATCTCTTCAACTTCGCCCTTGATCTGCTGTGGCGTCGTCTCCATGTACTTGTGCGCGTAGAGCTTGGCAATGAGCTTGTCGGCGCGCAGCAGCAGCCGCTGTTGGCCCTTCCGGTCATCGCTTGACGCGGCGGCGTCATCTGAGACGGAGTGCTGCGCGCCCAGCAAGTGTGCACAGAGATCGCGCGAGAGCGGCCGCCACTCGCGCGTTGTCCACGCCGGCGCCGCCATGTCGATTGCTTTCCCTTCTTTCTTCCTTGGCGCTTTTGGGGGAAAAGAAACCAGAGTGATGTTCGCGCCAAATCCAGGTGTACAGACTCAGACAAAATAAAAAGAGAATTCAAGTTCCCATGATATTCTCCGCTAGAGTGCCATGTCACTGTAGTCCCTCTCACTTCAACTTGCGACCGTCTCTGGTGATGGGATGAAAGACAAGGCATGAATGCGCGTCGTGCAATCACTCTCGCCCACGGGATCGTCTAACACGGATGCCGCAACCATCGACCGAGACCAAGTCCCACCCTAACCAATCGGCTCAGATTCAGGATCCGCGTGAGTCCATTCGACATCACTGGACTCGACGTTCCCGACGCGAGCGTGTTTACCGCGAAAGCGATCGGCGTGATGCGCGATCAAGTTGCACTTGGCACGCACGCGAGCCGATTCGTCTGAGCCTTTACAGCCAGACGTATCAGGTTTGTCTGTCGTCGTCCTTTCGCTCAATCGCGCATGCTTCAAAAAGCCGTCGGCATTCTCGAAATTCGATTCATCTCGCCAATGCGCTTGCTTCTGTTGGTCTCTGCGACGACTGCGCTCGCCGTTGCGACGGCCTCAAGCCCGTCAAGCCAGGGTGGCCGACCGGGTAGTTTGAGGAACTATGGAGAACCGTCGTCGGTGACCGAGAACTACCACCGCTGGGACGACGACCGCCGCTGGGGCCACCGATGGGATCACTATTTCGGCGATGATGGCGATGACGAAGTTGACGATGATGGTGATGAAGACAATGATGAAGACGGGGGTCAAGAGAAGTGGCCGCGTGGCCAACGAACTGGTGGTGGTTCCCCGTGGACCAATCGTGGGCGTGGTGAGGAAGGTGACTCATTTGGGCACGACCATGATCATGGTCACCGAGGTCAAGACAAGCACGGCCGTGATCATGGTCACCAAGGTGAAGACGAGTACGGGCATGATCATGGTCACCAAGTTGAAGACAAGCACGGCCATGGTCGAGATTACCGTGGTGAAGACGAGCACGGCGATGATCATGATCTCCGAGGCGAAGGCAAGCATGGCCAGGATCATGGTCACCGCGTTGGTGACGAAGATGGTGAAGGCGGAAACGGAAACTATAAGGGCCACGGTCGCCACGACAATAACGAAGATGGTGATCGTGACAACAGAGCCGAAACAAAGCATGGTCGTGACCACAAGCCGTCCACCCACGACCGCTCCCCAACTAGAGGCGGAAACGACGACCAGTACCGCAATGGTCAGGATTCCAGCCACGAAAATTCTGGACCCCACCAAGGCAACAAGGACCGTGGCGACCGTGCTCGCGATGCTGACAACAACGAACGTGGTGGGTACCACCAAGACGGAGACCATGGTCATGACAACGGCCACAGCAAGTACCCTCAACGTGGTCATCACGACGAGTCCCCCGACGATGGCACGTACCCTCCTCCGTACAACAAAGGAGGCGACCATGATGCCACTAACGGTCCTGACCCCACGGATGGGCCAGTCAAGACTGTTCGTGTTGCTCAACAGCTTCGCGCGGACACGGAAGGATTCGTCACTGACGCACTCGAATGGGTGAACGAGATCATCAGTGAAGACGTGGCGTCAACGCTAGTGATCGACACGACGTTTTCGCTCACGAAGAACGAGTTCGCAGACCTAGAGCGTGGGCCGTGTGGAAGCACGGCGCTCACCAAGGCATTCCCGGTGCTTCACAAGTTTATCGACAGTCCGAAAGACGTCGACTTGCTTGACGAGGCCGTCCAGCAGATCGCATGGACGCCCTCTTCAGCCTGCGCTGCGACGGATGGCTCCTCAGAAGTCGAAGGAGGTTTCTACGCCTCGTTCGAGATCAAGTGCGCCGAGAGACTGGTCCTGAACGTCTCGATTGCATCGAGCGGATCGACGCCGACGATCCAAGGACAAGCCGTCGAGGACATGAGTCTGTTCATCAACGTGGACTTCTGGAACGGACGCATTCGTGCGACGGATGCACAGGGTTCAATATCTGGTATCCTTGAGAATCGCCATTTCTCAGAGAATGCTGCTGACGTTGAGAAGAATTGGACGAGCACTCTCCAACAATGTGGTGCTGACAGAGAGCTCTCCGTGGTCGGCGTCGTGGGAGGCGGGTGGACGACGTACACGCCGTCCGACAACTCTTCCGACGGCTATCAAGTGGCGGCGGTGGGCTTCACCGAGTCGTTCGCATTCACGTTCCCCAAAGCTAATGATGCGCCATCAGCATTGATTCCGAACGCGGTGCCAGTGCCTACGTCGGTTGGCGACATCATCGTCGCACCTCTTCTGGTAGCTCAGTCCGAGGCGGGTGTCGCAACCTCCGGCGCATCTGCCTACGTGCAAATGGGCGTCTTGTGCCGCCAGAGCTCAACGGCACCGAGAGCTTGCGCCGGCCACGCAGTGATGTCCCAGCTCACAAGTTTCTACCAGGGTGGTGCGGCTTCGACGTCGTCGACTGTACCAGTGCCCGAGAGCGTCGTCGCCCGCACGTCTAAGACCCTTCCGCTGGCCGCTGCTGGTGCGGTTCTCGTAGCGGCTTTCGCGGCGGCTACCGTCGTGACCTCACGTCGCCGCAGCGGCTACAGCACCCTCGAGGTCACGCACCTGACCTAAGTTGTACAGGTCATTTGAGTTGCCTCGATCATGGCAATCATCAGTTCACCATCATTCGGACCGTCTAAAAAACCTTGTTTTCGGTTAACTCTTCGCACTGCACATAACCAGGTTCGAAGTGTCATCTTTACCCACTGACATCATGAAACAGAGACGAGGTTTTTCTTCTTTTGTTTTCGGTTGGTGGCTTCAATCTTTTGGGAGGGATGACGAAATTTCATCCCACTTCAATTTACCATCTTGAACCTGCGCCCCGCGGACGTCGTCCCTCCCCTGAGAGCCACTCGTCGATTACACGGAAAGATTTCACTCACTTCGGGTTGGCTCAGTCCGAGATTTTCCTGCGACGGGAGGAGAGAGACCGCAAGGAAACCAAGACGATGAAGTTGGTCGTGCCAGCGCGCATGCTCGCAGCGCTCACACTGTCGGCGGCCACGGCAGAGGCGCGCGGCCGCGACGACCGCGCGGTTGTGACGGCGTTCCAGAGCGCGCAGGTTCTGGCGGAGTTTGACCATTTGCCGCAGGAGATCACGTGGGCGACAGGCGACAGTGCCGTGAGTCTGTACGAGATGAACAAGTACGACGAGGCCGAGAAGGAGTACGAGAGGAAGGAGAAAGAGTACGAGAGGAAGGAGAAAGAGCACGAGATGAAGTCCAAGGACGAAGAGAAGAAAGCCGAGGAGCGCGAGAAGAAGGAGGAAAAGAGAGAGGAAGAGCGGGAGAGGAAGGAAGAGAAGAAAGCGGAAGAGCGGGAGAAGAAGGAAGAGAAGAAAGCGGAAGAACGGGAGAAGAAAGAAGAGGCCAAGGAGAAGCAGCGCGAGAAGGAGGAAGAGGGCAAGAGCCACGGCAAATACAGTGGGAAAGAAGAAGGCAAGAGCCATCGTGAGACCCATGGTCGCGAGTGCGGGGAATGCGGGAAGAAGCGTCACTTCCGTCATGAGGATGGTGAACATGAAGATCAGCGCGGGTCTCACGGTGAGAACGCCACGCTCAAGTTTGCGACCACCCTGCAGCAAGACACCGAATCCTTCATCGCTGACCTGCGTGACTGGGTGAA
Organism: Pythium biforme; assembly: GCA_023337735.1. Taxonomy (NCBI): domain Eukaryota; phylum Oomycota; class Peronosporomycetes; order Pythiales; family Pythiaceae; genus Pythium; species Pythium biforme. Next base: position 14,048 of record JAADXJ010000745.1, read on the forward strand.
CAACATTGTCGGCAACGTCAGCGGCTCGTCGCTTGTCGTAGACACAACGTTCACTCTCTCGACAAGTGGCGACGTGAATACGCGTCACCCTTGCGGCGGCTTGGTTGCCCACAAGATGTTCCCCGTGATTGAGCAGTTCATCGAAGATCCAGCGAACGCCGAGCTTACCAAGCGCGAGGCGAGCAAGATTCTGTGGCGTCCGTCGCGCGCGTGCTTGAACGAGCGTAATGCTGTCGAAGTCGATGGCGGTGCCCACGCTGAGTTTGAGGTTCTATGTGGCGAGTCCCCGTTACTGAACGCAACAACTGCCACCGGTGGTGTCTCTCGCAAGATTTTCTGGCACAACATCCAATTCAGTGGTGCGCTCGTGTCGGTGGATATCCTGAACGGATCGATCAAGGCAGTGGAGGCCTCCGGTCGCGTTGGTGAGCTCTTCAAGTACCGCGAAGTCCCTGAAAATGTTGTGGAGATTCTCGGAAATCTTACCAGCACGGTTCAAGAGTGTGCTGCGAACAACACGCTTGTTGTTCGTGGCCTCGTAGGCGGTGGATGGCGACAGGCGTTTTCGGAATCGGGCTCATCATGGGATGATGAAGATGACGAAGATGACGAAAATGACGAAGATGAAGACGAGGAGAAAGAGGAAGCTGTTGTCGGGTATGCTGAAGCGTTCGAACTGACGTACAAGGCTGATGGAGAACCATCGACGGAAGCTCCAGCAACGGCGCCAACACAACCCCCCACGGATCTTCCAACTTCAGCACCCGAGGTTCCGGCTGATTCTTCTTCAGAAACGCCGACGGAGGCACCCGTCGAAGCGCCAAGTGATGCTCCTATCGAACCAACGGCAGATGAGCCAACAAAGGCACCAACTGAAACCCCAGCTGAAGTCCTGACTGATGCTCCCACTGAAGCACCGACCGAGACTCCTACTGAGGCTCCCACCAAAGCACCTACAGAGGCTCCTACCGATGAACCGACTGAGGTTCCTACCGAAGGACCGACGGAAGCGCCCACTGAAGCGCCCACTGACGCACCGACAAAGGCTCCTACAGAAGCTCCTACTGATGCACCTACTGATGCACCTACTGATGCACCTACTGAAGCTCCTACTGAAGCTCCTACTGAAACTC
>JAADXJ010000746.1:0-15167 GCA_023337735.1 Pythium biforme
AAGCGATCCTAAAGGAGTGGCACATCAAACTAGGCCATCTCAACAGAGAGAAGCTGATCGCTATGTTTAGCCAGCAACTAGTTGCGGGAATGCCCTATGTGAACGCTGCCACACTGCACCATGTTCCATTCCTCTATCAGACGTGCGTTGAAATGAAGATGAACCGCATGTCCTACAAATGCATGGAGGGGTCCAGGGACAAGTTCCCTGTCAGCACAATCCACATGGATACGAATGGTCCGATGAAGACCATGGGAGTCTATGGAACCTGCGGCACCGTCCGCTACTTCCTGAGCATTGTGGACGATCAGACTTCTTGGAGGTGGAGTTTTGTCCTCCGCAACAAATCAGAAGTCAATGAGAAGGCGAAGGAGCTGCTCCAACTAGAACGCACGGGAAAGTTCCAAATCAGACGCATCCGGTCCGACGGTGGTACTGAGTTTGTGCACAAAGCGTTCAAAAGCTTCTGCAAGGAGAAACGCATCGCCTTTCACGCCTCCAACACCTACTCCCCTGAGGAAAATGGAGCTGCAGAACAGGACCACTAGAGCAAGCTGGCGACAGTGCGCTGCGCACTTCGAGATGCCGACATGCACGATATGTGGTGGCCTGAAGTTCTCGTGTACATGGCGTATGTGCAAAATCGGACTCCGACGAGTCGGCTGAGAAACAAAACCCCTTACGGGATGGTCTACGGTCACCCTCCAGATTTGAGCACACTCCACATCTGGGGGAGTACTTCCTCCGTCCAGCGTGAGAATGTGCAGTTCGAAAAATGAACCGTATGGCACGATGCCTAATCGGATTGACACGAAAATTTCACCACCGGATTGGCCAAATCCTCTAGTTCCCCAACGTATTTTTTGCGGGCCAAATCAGAGCTCTCTGGCGACAAAATCGCGCTTTGAACGAGCAACATTTTTTGCCCGACACTAATTCCTTCCTAACTCGTGGGTCAAGAAGCGATATGGCTAGGGTACCCAGCTTATGGCGTTCCTCTAAGGCGCCAAAACCTCTAAAGTTCAATAGTATTGTCAGCCCTGTTGAAGGGAGTAGTTCCCACATGATAGTAAAAGTGAAAGTGAAAAGTCTTCAACGTCTATTTTCCGGGAGCAATCGAACATTTTGGGTGCAGTACCGTACATACATCGATTTACCGGACGTCTGGTACTCAGACATTTTGTCTGATACCGGGAACGTTCGTGGAGGGTGGCTGGACGGTGCAAGGAACGTCGGTGGAAGGAAGTTCGGTCTAGAAGGCAAGAAAACCTGCAGAACCCACTGTTCCTGGAATGCGTGATAGGAAGACTTGTGTTAGAGTTGGCTTCAAACCAGCGAGGCACGTCGCGGAAACGTATTGTCCTCGTCCAATGCAATTTTTTGGGAGCAGTACCGTATATACATGGAGATACCGGACACGTCCGCTAAATAGGCTGATCCTGAGGCTGAGACCTGAGGCTGGGACGTCCGTTAGTCCGTGTTCGCTCCCCAACCCCGCTGCAGGTTTGGTCAATATGGACCGAACCCTCGAATTCATTCATCACGAAGAGTCGCGTTGGATCGCGGCCTCTACGAGTCGGAGAGGCATTCGCGTGAGCAAGCTCGCGTGAGCAAGCGCTGTGGGACACAAGCGATCACCTACGATCGGTGGAAGACACTGTGCTGTTTGTCGTGTATCCCGCGCTATTCACGCGGACACGTCCGCTTTCTGGGGCCGGAGCTGAGACCTGGTTTTACCTGCCTGGGGTACACTTGGGGGTCCAGAAATGCTGGGAAAGAACAATGATATTTGCACGCGCAAGTAGCATATGGAGGCAGGTATAGTGGGGCAGAACGATGTTTCTGGCGAGAGACTTAGAGGGGATACACATCGTTTACTGAGGCGACTCCGAAACACCAATTGCCAACCACAAACAAGTTGCTGATAGCAACAATGTGGATTAGTGAGCCTGGGCTGAGGTTGTATGACTCGACGAGCGGGTCAAAGCACGAATTGAAGGTGGTCGTCAGCTCTGCGATTGCTGTCTAGGTAGTCGCTCCCCGCAGTGTCGTAACGTGCCGGCGATAGCCGAGCTGTCTCCTCTATCGTGAGCTCTCGGCCGTGGATCGCTGCGGTCGCAAGTGCATAGCTACGGCCGTGCTGGAGTCTTTCGGTGTACAGTAGTCGTAGTGTGACGTTGACCGATGGGCAAAGTTCGTTCACGTGTAGCTCAATGATCGACCGGAGTACAAGAACTGTCGAAAAGTGCGGGAGCGGTCCAATATTCATGATCGTTGTGTCGACGCGCCATATGCGGGGGTGCTGAGTTTGTCGTTCAAGAAAGGCGTGCAGGGCGTAACGGAGAATGAAGTGTGTTTGTGAGCGCGTGTGTGTGAGTGGGTGGACCGTGTGTGCCGGACCTCTGGACCGCCAGGTTAGAGTGGCGCCAGCGCCCGAGGCTGCGGATATTCAACTACCTGAGGCATGGGAGGGGGGGCAGAACAGTGCAGATGGAGACGTTACAAAGGTCTTGGTGGGTCAAGTGATTTGTCAGTATTCTTGTGTGACGTTCATTTCCACGTCGCGTGCCTTATATGCCTCTCGATGTGCCTTCGTGTCTGTAAGCGCTCGATCTCGATGCGTCGATATACGAACGCACTCACCACATCCAGTAGTGCGGCGCATGTTGCATAGACTAGAATTGCTCGACTTCGACCACGTTCTTGTGTTGGTTGTTCGGTCCATTCAGCGAAAGCGATCGGAGGCATGCCGCTCCTGCCCAAAATGGTATAGTGAGGGCGGACGGGTACTGCAGAAACACAGTCTTGCACAATACTCAATCCGTGGGCTCTTGCTGCTGTCCCCCTGCATATCACCATCGTCTTCTCGGCTTGTTCGTCAACGAGTATAGCGCATGCGGTCGCGCAGTCGAGACAATTAGGCGGTGTATTTCAGTACTGTTCTGCGCCTCGAGATGCGTGATGAAACCCTCGTATCTTTGCAACGCTGACCAGTCGGACATGACGCAGTCCACATCGCCAAGTCCGGTCTCGTGGAGGGTGCATGCGCTCGCGTGTTCGTCAATCGTTACGTCTCTTTCTCTGGTTATTCCATCGCACGGTGCGAAATTAACTGGCTGGTGAGGAAAAGTTGGTTGCTCAATGTTTCCTGTCTCCGTTGGGCGCCTTTCGGGAATTGATGCCTGCTGCGGAGTGGCCGCCTCTTGAACGTCGTGTGCGATGGCGCTGGTCTCGGGTGTGGAGCCAGTGCCTGCACTCTGGCAGCTTCCTGTGATGCACTGATCCGGAGCACTCGCACGGCCTGTGTCTTCGCGTGCCGCGACAGTGTTGATCGTAGCAAGGCCGACCAGATTGGATCGTGGGGATCGCGCGCTGGGACGGCATGTCTCTTTGTGTAGGGACTCGGTCAGTACTCACTCGTTCGCGATCCAGTCATGAACACTTGAGCGCGCCACGTGGAATTGAGCACATGTCTGCGCCGTCGAGTGCGTACGCGCGAACCTCACCACTTGCAGCTTCTCGTCCGTCAAGTACCGACGCCGTTGGCGTCCATTACGCTCGTTGCAACCTTCGCTCATCGCCGACTTCTGTTGTGTGGGCGGTTTCCAAAAGCGAGTTTGGCTCAGCGAGGGGTCGCGCACACGCGGCTCGTCGCCCTCGAGTCTCATCTGTGCTGACCACAACACAGTCGTTCATTTTTCTTTTCTATATTGTTCTTCTCTCCTGCCAGTTCGCGATACTCGGCAAAGGACGCGGCACTGTGCACTTGGACTGTCATTGGACATGAGCGGGCGTCGAGCCATCTCCATTCGGAGGCAAGTGGAGATTACTCGAGTTGGCTGGAAGAGAGAATCGACCAGACAAGCGAATTTCCGGTCTGAGCAAAATCGGCAGCCTCTCACTACATCCCGGGTGTGTCGATCCCCCATCCTCAAGCGTCCCCATCGACGCAGGGTACGTTACTTTCTATGTGATAGAGTGCTCGCTTGCCCCGACGGCTTACTGTGGTCCTGCTCGTTACAAGGGCGGTGGGCTTCTTATGCGCATTTGGAGGAGCTCAATCGCGGATTGGTGTTGGAACCACTGTCGCACGGCGACATGTACCGGCTGGAGCAAGAAGCTCTCGAGTACTCTAAAGATGCTGCTCTCGATCGCAAAGTGTGCGCTGTCACAGACGCGTGGGTATTTCCGAGATCAGCCGTCTGCGTCGCCATCGACGATCTCCTTCTTCGAGCAATGCGCGCCGTCCTGGCGCGAAAACCGTGGTGCTCACAGCATGTGGTGGATTACTACGACTGTACACAAATCGATCAGCGACTACGTGGGCTTCTCCTGTCCAGACGCGGATTCAATTTCAGTGACAACGGCTCTGTGACTGTGACGATGGCTTCCCACGTGTTCAATGATCTCCACGCGCTCGAGCAACGACTAGCCCGTACAACAGGTTCACAGCCTCTGTGCAAGCCCCCGCGGTTTGCCATAGCCGATCGTTTCGTAGCGGGCGCGTATGCCGACATTGACGAAGCGACCTGCATTGAGAAGCAGACCGTCAGACTTGCTCAGATACGTGGTGTGGTCAAGGTGGTGTATGGTGGCCCAGGCAAAATGCTGAGCAGTCGTCTTCTTTGCTGGGACAATCGTAATGCGACGATTTCCAGCCAGGTTCCCAGTGTTGTGCGTCGCGAGCAGTTCCATTTGATTTTGGCCGGCCCGATGACCCCCGCGCAAGAGCTGCTGTTGGCTAAGCGTCATGAGTGCAATGGGGAGCGTGTTCTTCGCATTCATGAGCTACTGCGCAAAATCAATCCTATCTACTCCGATCTATCGTTTGCCGACGCTTTCTTCGCACAGAACGATCAACCACCTTCTATCACCACGCAGTTACAGCCGTCCGATGAGGTTGACCGCCTTATTGCTCACGCAAGGACCGCCCAGGCAACGATCGCGTGCGTACCCGACGAGCATGGGAACATAGAGCGTCGAGAGTGTACCGTCGTCGAATCCCAAACGGTTCTGATGGAGACAGTCCCCGCTGGAGACGAGCAAGATCGGTTAGCGCACGCATTCGCAGCTGTCACAGGGACGAACGACGTGTACGTCGTGCGGCGTTCTGCATCGCTTCTGAGGAACAATGACCCAAACCACATGGAGCTTTTGTTCCCGCATCTTCTCACTTTCGGCATCGGTGGCTTCTCCACGGAACGCGACCATCGGTACAGTCTTCGCTCAATCGTCCTCCACTATTTGAACCTCTCGACGAACCAATTCGCCGAAGACGCTATGTTCAAGCTTGTGATGTTCGATTACTTATCGTCGAAGCGCGTAAATAACAACGTGTTCCTACGTGTCGGGCGAGATCCCTCTCTTGCGACCACTGCGATGCGTGTCACGCCAGCGCAGCTGAAGACTGCAATGCGTAATCGCGCAGATCAGCGGAAAGCGTGGAAAGAGGGTCGACCTTTTGTTCCTGTACCTGCATCGACTGCCATCACCACACTGCTCAAGTCCATTACTGCGTCGTCATCCAAAATGTGGGGTTGTTACGAGGAGCGCGAGGCCATAGCGAGAAAAGTTTACGCGATATCCATACTCCGAGGAACACCGTCCGTCTTCTGGACTCTCACGCCAAACCCCGATTGTTCAATCGTCTGTGCATTCTGGACCGGATGTGATCTACCCAACGGTCGTCCTTCGAGCCTGTCACAGTGCGGCGAACTCAATATGCCTTGTAGCGCTGAGATGTCGCGCATTGTGATGGCAAACACTTTTGTCCAAGCCCAATACTACAAGATCTGCTCGCACATCCTCATCGACATTTTATTTGGTTGGGACACACAGGCCAATAAACCGAAGTCCAAGAGAGGTCTATTCGGCTACGTCGAGGCATTGGTCTACGCACTAGAGCAGCAAGGCCGACTTTTCGTTCATCACCACGGAGTCGCTTGGGTGGCTGGTTTTCCAAAAACCAAATCAGACTGGGATCGCCTGCTCGCACGTGACGACACCAAGGCCAAATTCGAGCTGTACTGCGCGTCCATCTTCTCCTCGGAGCTCCCCGTTTACGACACCATTGAAACGCTGCACTGTCCCCTCGCCGATTGTCGTGGGCACCGAAAACTATCTTGATCAGACCGAGCTTTATTATCGCATGGCCGCCCTTTTGTACCACCCTTTTTGCGACGTACGAGTTTTCCTGAATTCTGAGGGCTCCGCCCGAGATCATTTCGCTCGCTGGAACCCAGCTGCCGTCGCTCGCGCGCTCGAGTTCCACCAACAGTTCTACATTTGTCTGCAAATGGCTCAAGAGTTCAGAGAAAAGCAGCGCGCCGGGCCGGCCGACACAAGTGACGATGAAGAGACCTGTGATGACGAGGACGTTCTCCGCTACGACCGTCAGCCGCCTGAGGCTGATCGCGTCTACCGGGTCGTACGCAGTCGTTCCGGTAGAATACTACGACACCATCGCCGACGACGACATGGAAGGTGAACGCGGCTGGATCGTTCCTGACGCGGCTGCACCTGCAATCGAGCAGCTCTACCTCCACTCGATAGGCTCTTCTCCTCTTCCTCCCGATGAAGGGAATGCTCTTGTTCTCAACACATCTTCTATCACGAACGCGCAAATCCGAAGATTTCAAGTGAATGATGCCGACCCTATGATGGAGCTACACATTCGCCGTCCGATTGTTGTCGACGCGAACAGCGCAAGATCGTCACCGGTGCCGGGGGACAGGGAAGTCACAAATCATCGCCGCCGTTCGGGTGCTCGCTTCTGCGTGGGACCACCCGCTTGCAGTATCAGTTGTTGCTTCAACGGGGATTGCTGCCGCATCTCTCCACGGCTTTATCATGCACAGCTCCGTTGGATTGGGTATTAGGCCCTCCATCGTACCGCTCAGCATTCAAACCCCTTCCAACGAGCTCCTACGGCGATGGGCTCGTGTTCACTGTGTGATCGCGGATGAAGTTTCTATGGTCGACCTCGGTTTCTTCGGTATATGGGAGGGGTCGCTGCAGTACGCCAAGGATAGGCACACCGTGCCTTCTGTGCCTTTTGGTGGTATGATCGCCGTTCTCAAGTTCGATCACTGTCAGCTGCGAACAGTCAAGGGGGTTTCAATGTTTCGTACAGCAACAGAAGATGTGACCCTCACGGCCGCTCAGAAACACGGCGCTGAACTATACCAGTCTATTAAGAAGGTCGTGTACCTCACGGAGAACATGCGCTTCACACAAGATCCAGAGTGGGGGGAATGGCTCTCTCGCGGACGCTTGGGGATCTGGTCGGCTGGGCTCCGCTCCCATCTAAGCTCCGTCGCTGCAAGTGGGTCGCAGACTTCTCATCTCCCGCGTGGTGCTCTTCAAGCCATCTCTACCGACAACGATACTAGAGCTGCCATTAACGAGGCAGCAATCCGAGTCGCTGTGCGATTACTCGGCACTGAACGCAAAGTCTACGTCATTCCATCTCATCTTTAACGCCGCCTGTCCCCCGCCGAAGTCGTCCACGTTCGCCAGCTGCCAGACAACAAAACTGGTCACGTGCCGCTCTTCCTCCACATCTACATCGGTGCGTCATTCATTCGCGTTTCGACTGATATTTCGGTATCCGATTGGCCCACACTACGCACCCATCTCTTTCCTTGCCTCGCCACTAGGAATGCCTGTCCGCATCAAGGTTAACCAGTGCGTCTCTAAGGGTGTTGCAAATGGCGCGTCTGGTGTCGTGCATCACATCGACTGGGGAAGCGCCTCCTTCGAGCGTGTCGCCCGAACAGATAGGCGCGCTGGACATGGGAAAGCTCGAGACGAGGCCCGTTTCGTGGTCCTTGCCTGCGGCGTTGCGGGCGGGCACACAATTCGTGCGACACGCGACGCGGAGGCAACGCGATGGGGAGCCCGCGGTCCTTTGCCGTGGCTGGCATCGCGCCGGCGCGCTATCGCCGCGTTCTCCCTCAACGCAACACCGCCACCATTATCACTGTGAACGATCCACCCGTGATTCGGTAGCCGGTTGGAAACCGGACCGAGGTCTGCCCTACCCGGCCGGGTTTGGGACGTGTCGGGCTCTCGTGGCAGTGCTAGAAGTCGATCGCGCTATGGGTCGCTGCTGGACGATATTCTTGCCGCTTGCTGCTCGCTGGGCACATCCTGCGGCTGCCTGCAGCAAGGCATAAGGGAACTGTATGCCGGAGTTCGTGGGCGGCGGCGTGCATATTGCGCCGGCTCTTGCGATGGCCCACGTTGGTGTGCTCGATTTCCTCTGCACGAAGCTCTGATCTAATCAGTGTGAAACGCTGTCCAGAGCTCAAACGAGAGCCAATCCGAAGTGAGGTTTTTCGAGCGTCGGATCAAATGCCAAAACGTTTTGGCCAATGATCGAACATCACCGGAATGATGGTCATTTTTATAGCTTTGTACCCATAAATAAAGTGACATTTTAAAGCAAAGTTAGAGTCTATTTTAACCCTTTCGCGGTCCAACGTGTAAATTTTACACCTTCTGGCTCTTTGTCAAAACAGGGGGAACTTATATTTTCCGGATAATAGCATATATAGCCAATGAAACTGATTTATACTCGGAACAAAAAAGCTGCGAAAGCAGATGCGGCGGACGGCTTGCGGGAAGCTAGAACGTGTAAAATTTACACGTTCTGGAAATTTTGACTTGGTTTTTGTATCCATACATTTCCTATTGCCAAAAGTGGTTCGCGAAAGGGTTAAGGCGTCTGTTGCCGCCTTGAAAGCTTCTTCCGAGCACTGGAGCGACGAGGGAAAAACACCGTCTGGAAAGTGCCGACGTTTTACACGGGGAATATCGTAGTCATTCCCGCCTTGGGCGAGCACGATCTGCTTCATCACAGCCTGGAGCGTAAGAAAGCACTTCTCGAGCTTGCGAATCTCCATCTCGGCCAACGATTCCTCCACTGCGGCAATGAGACTGTCCACATTGTAGGCACGCTTCCGGTGCTGAAGGGATTGGATCGCGTGAAAGTATCCAAGGTTCATAACGTTCAGATCCGGTGATTTGGCAGGCTGCCGTCGGATCTGAACGTCCCACCCGTACTGCGCCAGCCCGGCCTTGGCTATGGCCGCCTCCGCCGAGCCGTGAGGGCTTGCGTTGTCTTGCTGTATGAAGAGTGTGCCTTGCTTTCTGCCTACAAAGTGATATATCAGTCATCGCCGCACATATCATTCGTGAGCATGAACGTACCTGGTCACTTGGCCCGGATAGCCGGGAGGACAGCGTTCACCAGGAGATCCCGATAGACGACTTTGTTCACCGAGATCGCCTCGGTGATCATTTCGCCCGCTGTCTGGTTCTTGGTGGTCCTTTTGGCTGCTCGCTTTCGCACGATGGGAAAGATTTCCAACTTCCCATCAAACCCTCGCTTTTTCTCGTAGTCATAGCGGGGTCGGGCAACCACAGCCAGGAACATGACCTTGGTGATGAATCGCTTATTCGGGCATGGGAAATGGGGCTTTACTTCGTGTGCCGTCAGAATGTACGACGTCGCTGTCTTGTAAAGATAAAACCACTTTTCATCTATATGGATCACGTTGTACATCGGATCGAATCGACGATTGCGTAGGCCTGGACAGAAGCAGAGCTATCAGAATCATTTCTGTGCGAGCGAGACCATAAACACGTACCTATCGGGCGCTCCACAAACCCGAGCACGAAAACGAGACGCGCGCGCTTGTGCTCTGGGGTGATGGCGGGCTTTACATGCGCTGTCGCTCGTCGGAGCGACTTGTTTTTACCGACGTACACGTGAAGTGTGGACGTGGGGATGCCGGCACCGACCGCCGTCGAACGCAGGCTTGTCCGCTCGTGCACAGGCACGGCGGCGACGAGCTCCGAGATCTCCTCGTCCGAGTACTTGGGCGGCCTAATGGGTCGCGCGGGCACCAAATCGTTGCGCTCCTCCCACACACTGTGGATCGTGTTGCGGTGGCACTTGAACTGCAGCGCAGCAGCAGTTTACGCTCCATAGGCATGAGTGCCGTCAGGTTTGAGTCTCACCTGGAAGTACGCGACGATCTCTAGCTTCTCCAACAACGCTAGGTCGTGGCGCTGTGGCATGGCCACGAAAAAAATGAAAATGGCGGAGAACGCATTGGCGCGAACCTCAGGGGTCCACTCAGTTTTAGCGCCTTCGCGCCAAGAATTAGGTGCAGCAAAAGTCGGTCTAATGTCACCAATGAGAATAATTCACCTTATTTGTGTGTACCACAAAAAACCAAACTGCACATTCTCAATCGGGACGGAGGAAGTATCTGCTTTGCACATGTCCCGCATGCGGTTCGGAAAGATATGAAGCTGTCCTCTCGTGCAGTGAAGTGCCGATTTTTGGGCGTGTCTGAGGACATCAAAGGGTACCGGTTGTGGGACATTTACAACAATCGACACTTTGTGTCGAGAGATGTCATGTTCGATACGGAATTCTGCGCTGGGATTGTGCGGAAAGCCTTTCGTGGTTCAATCCAACTCGACGAGAGCACCAGAGAGGAAGACTCCGACTTGGTTTTGGATACGACTCCATAGTCTGATGCGGCGGGGGACACCGATCAAACATGCGACTCTCGGACACCAGTGGGAGCTCCTAGACCTGACGAGTCCTGTCAAACAGTGGAAGCTGAACAGCGAACCCTTCGCAATCCGCGGAAAAGGGATCAGAGCGAAGAACGCGATAGCGCGCCAGTATTGGCTCGCACCCGTTTACAGGTTGCTGAGCCGGCGCCACCGCTCATTCGTTCGACACGTGCGGCAAAACGCCCTGCGAAATTTGGCGACTTTGTGAGCTTCCAAGGCCACATTGATGCTGCCAACTTGGTTGATGTCCTAGAGGCTAGGACTAAAGTACCGCGGACGCTCAAACAAACACTAAGTGGCCCGAACAGCTCTGAGTGGAAAAAGGCGCTCGACCTGGAGTATGACTCGTTGATGGTCAACGAGACATGGCACTCGGTGAGTTAGTAGCTCAGGGTAACCACGAAGAGTATGGGGTTGATGTCGACGAAGTCTATGCACCAGTCACACGCTTTGAATCACTTCGGCATGTTCTCGTCATTGGGACTATCTTGGACTGCCATACTCATCAGATGGATGTTGAAACGGCATTCTCAGTGGCACGATGGAGGAGGAGCAACGCATCTACATGAGACAACCACCTGGCTACGCTCACAGAGGCCAAGAGAATCTTGTCTGCGAGCTCAAGAACAGCATCTATGGGCTGAAGCAAGCTCCACAAATCTGGTACAAAGTTCTTCATTCCGTTCTCAAGGACATGGGTTTTGAGCGATGCAACAAGGAGTACTGCATCTATGTTCAAACGTGGGAGTTGAATGGGTCATCTTGGTCGTCTACGTCGATGACTTGACCATCATGTCACGAGATCTCACCTTGATGAATGACCTGAAGAGAGAGATCTCGCGTCGTTTCAAAATGAAGGATCTGGGTGATATCTACTACATCCTGAAAATGGAAGTTCAACGAGACAGAAAGAGATGTGTAAACGTGTGATGCCCATCTCACAGCGTCAGTACATCCACGACTTAGTGGAAAGGTTTGGTGTGACGGAGAGTAGACCCGTGGCAACACCTCAATTGGTTGGAGAGCAACTCAACCCAGAGACAAAGATGACGGTCGAGCAGATAGCCGCACAGGGCTTCGATTATCGAGGACTCGTGGGGTCTCTGCAATATCTAGACAGAGGGACTCGACCTGATATCGCAAACGCAGTAACAGAGCCAAGCCAATTCATCTCATACTACAACCGCACGCACTGGGAAGCTGCAAGTAGAGTACTAAAATAAATGAAAGGGACGTCGACGTACGGTCTCCGCCTGGATGGGAATGCGAAGGAGGTGACGTATGAAGTGTACACAGACGCGAGCTTCGCGTGTCAAACCAAAGAACGCAAATCAGTCACAGGCTACGTGATTTCGATGGCTGGGTCCAGTGTGTCATGGTGTAGCAGCGAACGAGCCTCCGTGTCGCTGTCAACGGCAGAAGCGGAGCTTATCGCACTAAGTGAAGGGGCAAAAGAGAGTGAGTGGATCTATCACCTACTTGGAGAGATGGGGTTTCCCAGAAGCAAGCGGTGCAGGTATCGTGCGACAGTAAGGCTGCAATCAGCACTGTCAAGAATCCAGGCAATCACAAAAGCACTAAACACGATGAAATCCGGTATCTCTTCACACGTAACTTAGTTGATGCAGGGCGACTGAATATTCAGTATTGCCGAACGACTGAAATGGCAGTCGATATTCTTACGAAGGATTTGCCGACATATCCAAAATCAGAAGTTGAGAGAAAAGATCGGAGTCTGCGATCTTGAAGAGCCGGGACCGGAGTGCACTTAGCGGGATTGTTAGACTTAAAGAATAGTGTATAAAACTGTTTTATACAAGTGCAACTCGGTCCTGTGATGAAAGAGGGCAGACCTCGACAAGGACCCAAGAGGGGAGAGGACGGGTAGGCGACATCCTCTCAGGGTCGACAAACCCAGTGCGATGAGGATAAGAAGCAAGGACAGTGGAGCTCACTTTCCCTTTTGCTTCAGACAGAGCATGTCTAGAGTATAGCAATTGGTAGGAGAGTAAGAGAGACATAGAGAGGACATTTTGGTTCTATTGCTGTGTTCATTCCAACAGGCGTCAATGATCGCTTGATTGAAACCAACAGCAATCCCCATCGCGTGCACGCTGGACAAGTGATGAGACGTAGACCTTGAGACGCGACGACAGTTCCGCCCAGTGCTTGTGATGCTTCTGGATGAACTTCACGATCACCGCACAGCCATCACGCAGACCGTTGAGCCACTTAACCCTTTCGCAAAAGTGGTTCGCGAAAGGGTTAAAGCTGCCCAGGATGGCTTTGACGAGGAGATGGGGGAACGTGGCAGGCGCAACTGTGGAATATGTGTGCGGGTTCTGCTCCTGGAGCATAGACCACGCGAGCTTGTTTGCAGCGGTGTTGTCTGTCACAACGGCACCCACTTCGAGGAAGTTGAACTTGGTCATCACTCGCGGGATGTCTTGGGCAATGAAATTGGCATCATGTCTGGTGGTGCCAGTGCAGACAGACTCCAAAACGAGCGCGTCGTCACCATTCACAACCATGTTGTTGACAACTGCCATGCCGGATATGTCGGTTCAAGCATCGGTGACCAACGTGACGACCCCTCCGGAGAGAGTGACCGTCATCTTCTTGATCAACATGTTGTATGCCTCATCAAGCAGCTGGTTGGCGAGCTGGGAAGGCACCGGGATCACGATGTCTGGGTTGAGTATATGCCGAGAGACTACGTTCACACCCCTGTTCACGAATGCTCAGGTTTCTCGAAAGTCCGCAGATCCATGCCTACTGCCGTCATCGCTACGATATGAGGGCAAAACCCGCGCTTGAAGGCGATCTTGCAGGGCAGGTATGGCGGACGACGTCGACAGTCCACCCGTCCGCCCGTTGGTCGCGTATCTTCTGTCAGACGTTGCCGTTTCCGAAGAACTTTTGCAGGTTGACTTTCTTGCTCGGGCCGGGGACGTTAGGATCGACGACATACGTCTTCTTGACGACATCAAGTCCGCATTGCCACTCAAAAGAAACGACATGTTGCTTCGCTCCTGGGGCGCGACACTGAGGAGCCTAGCTTTCTGGAGGTACTTATAGCGCCGCTGTGCAGCAACGACGCACACTGTCTTGTATTTGTTATTGGTCTTCGCAGCGTGCATGTCGTAGATGACGTCCTTCACGAGTCGCCGTTTCGCTTTGGTCAGCTGTCGAGTGTGCTTCTTGACGTTCGTCATCACATAAAACAACCCCATGAGATGCTGTGGCCTTGGCTCGCGCTCGATGGCTATATTGCTGACGACGTTGTAGAGAAAATCATCGGCGTCGGACATGTCACGAGAAATCTGCGGAAGGGTACCTTCCGTGGCGTGCATACATGTCGAACAGGCTGTTCAGCGCTCGCTCGTACATGGCCGACGTAAGTCGAGACGTGATCAAAACGGCCACCGGGCGGAACGAGCGCACAGGGTCCGACACTCCGAAAACGATCACGGGTAAACCGGTCAGGTCCAGCGTAAACATGGCATCGACGTGTAGTGCAAGCTCAGCGGCAGCCGTCACATGATCCCGCATCGCTGCAGTCATCACGCCAGCTTGCATCGGCTGTGTGTTGCTGCCGTTCCAAATACTTAGAACCCCTCCGCATTTACGGAGAAACCAACGGCGAAGGGGCCTGTCGAGCGAGACGGCAGCTCTTCATTGCCGGCGTGCATGCCGACGAGTCGATTCATTGTCTCAACGAGGGCATCCTCCAGCATGCGCGTCTCCTTGTAGTTGTAGCTGAAGCGCTGGACTTGGAAGACCATATACAACTCGTTCGCTGTCCTGTCCGGATTCGGCTGCACCAACTCGATCTGGATGCGAGGGAGCCGACGTGCTGCTCCGTCATTCCTGAGATGAAGCGCTTGTCAGCAAGGGGCATCTTCTGCCGATGTGGTGAGGTGGCGGCGTTCTTGCGCGTGTTGTGGAGGTAGAGCGTGGTAAGGTCGTAGGAGCTGCACGTCTGGATCTTGAAGAACGACTGGCAACCGGCACTGCGCACGCTGGCGTTGCACATGACGATGCTATCGCGCATGATGTGATTGCCCGCGTCAGTAGCGCAGATCGTGCAGCGCGTCCAATTTGTCGCGTAGTGTGGTAGGACTTCATGGTGTCGAGCACATTCTCGACAGGGGCGACGGGAACTCTACGATCATTCACGGGTACCTGAGGGGCATGGTTGGCGAGTGCTGTCGGCAGCCCGGGATAACGAAGGTTGTGCCTCGTTACATCCGGTGCCTTAGGACCACCCAAAAGAATCTGGCGGCTCGGCCCATTCGCCGATCATTCGCTCGTGGTCGGCCACAAATGCATCATGGTCTTCTTCCGATATTTTTTGCCTGAGTTCGGGGAAATTCGTTTATTATTGGCGGAAAAGGTTCATGAAAGATGTCCGCTTTGAAGGTTTTGGTACACGTTTCGCATTCTGCAGTCGCACTGTTTCCCGCAAGAGGAACGTCAGCGGAAACGAACATGACATTAGTATTATCCAGTAGTACTATCCAATCATAAGCGCCTTCCAAAATTGAAGCTGGAAACTGGAACATGGCATT
>JAADXJ010000747.1:0-15157 GCA_023337735.1 Pythium biforme
GGCGGGCGGCAGCCCGTGCGCGGACCTTCAAAGTTGTACGGACACACCTCGTGCTTCATGCGCTCGGTCCAGTTGATGCTCCACTTCATCACGATCAAGATGATCATGTAGAAGAACAGCGACACGGCGAACACGAGCTGCGGCAAGAACTCAAAGAAGAAGCCCGAGTAGTCCTTGAAGTAGACGCAGTTGAGGCCCTTGAGGCAGATACCAAACGTCATCTGGATGATGCCGAGGATCACCGACAGCTTCATCTTGAACGAGTTAAAGAACAACAGCTCGTTCTCCGACGTCTTCCAGATCGGGTCCAGCCCAAAGCCGTACACGTTCGCGCCGCTCGACACGTCCGTCGCGTTCACGTACGACGACTTGCCGTTGATGTGGAACATGGCCACGCACTTGGCCTCCGAGTGCTCGTTCTCGAGGCAGTCCGGGTACTCAAACTTGGACCCAAACAGGTTGAGCGCGAGCGAGAAAAAGTCGTTGTACACCAACCCCGCATAGATCGCGAACGCGCCCATGGCCGTGAGCATGTACCGCCCGCCGTAGATCGACGTGAGCATCTCGCCCAGATTGCCCTTCTCCAGCTTCTTCTCGGTCATGATCAGGTACGCGCCAAAGAGCAGCACGCAAAAGCCATGCCCCATGTCGCCGTACATGACGCCGAACAGGAACGGGAACGTCACGGTCGTGAACACCGACGGGTTGAGCTCGCGGTACCGCGGACAGCCGTACGTCTCGACAAAGTTCTGGAACGCCTCCGTGTACTTGTTGGTTTCAAAGTACGTCGGAGGCGTTGGCCACGGCTTGGGCACCTTGTCCACGAGCGACGGCATCGACTTGTCGTCGGCGTTGTGTGCGCGCGTGACTTCGCGCTGCACGCTCTCGAGCGCGTTCTTGATGACCCAGCCTTCGGCGCGCAGCATGCCGCTCACGTCGGCGCGGAACATGTTGAGCGTGTGGTACGTCGCCTTCTCCTGGAGCACCGACCACTTCCACGACTCGAGGTTCTCGGCGAGGTCGCGGCAGAGCAGCACGCAACTCTCGCGATTGCGCCGCAAGATATGGGAGGCCTGGTTCAGCTCGGCGTTGTTGCTCTGGATGAGGCTCGCGATCGCCGCGCGGTCATCCATCGGTGGCAGCGTGTACAGCCGAGCGTGGAACGCGTCGCAGATCTTGCGCAGCTTGGTCTCGATAAACTGCGACTGGAAAAAGATCACAAATGCGTGCTTCTCCACGGGTGTGCCGCTCGACGGGTCCGTGAGCAGCTCCTCGATGGGCGAGAACCGCGAGAAGCAGTTGCCGCGCGTCGTACGGAACACCATGCGCTCAAACTTGAGCCGCTCGTCGGCCGGCACGACGCCCGTGATGTTGCGAAACCGCAGCGCGCTTTCTTGTTCGCCCACAGTCGTCGGCGGCGACGGCGTGGTTGCGCTAAAGCCGTACCCACCGCCTCCCAACGACCGCGACGACGTGCGCGAGCTCGCGGTGCGCTGGCGCGCGACGGCGTCGGCGCTCGGCAGGTCGATCTCGAAGAACTCGCCGGCGCGCGCGATGATCTCCTGGAGCTCCTTGCGCTCGTTGTACTCGCGCGTGAGCTTCTCGTGCATCGAGTTGAGCTGCAAAAGCTCCTGCTCCTTGTCCTCCAAGATGCGCTCCAGCGTGTCCAGCGCACGCACGGCCGTGTCCTGCGAGCCGTACCTGATGTCGGCCGAGCCGGCGAGGAACAGGTCGATCGTGCCGGCTGACTTGGGCGTGATCGCGAACTTGGCCAGCTCGCCGTCAAAGTACCGGATCTTGCGCTCCATCTCGTCGCAGCGCTTGACGTACGACACATACCGCCGCTGGAACGGCGTGAGCTCCGGGTTCAGGTCCGTGAACTCCATGACTCCCAGGTCGCCCAGCTTCTGCACGCAGTCGTGGGCCGCGTCCTCGTTCACGATCAAGGAGATGTACTCCATCTCTTCCGACCGGAGCCACTTCATCTTGGCGCGACTATACCTTTCTCTTGGCGGGGGATGTCGGGTCGAGAGATGAAGAAAGTTGGTTCTGCGAAGAAAACAAAAACTTGTTTTTTGCTCCGCGCTTTGCTCCAACGCCACACACTGCCGGGAGACTGATTGCCGCTCGCCGACGTTAGACGCTTCTGCTGCTCTGGAGGGGAAGTTGTTCTGAGGAGAACCAAAAAAGGATCCAGACTACCTCTTGCTCCTGGCGCCGCCACTGACGATAGACAACGGAAGGGGGAGTTTTGCTCTGGTTCTCTCGCTCGTGAGGTTTTTTTAGACTGGCGTCCCAAGCGGCTGGGCGTTATTTTTGGGCTGTTTCCGTGTGTGGTGGATCTCAGAGCGGAGAAAAGAAACGCTGTATTTCGTATTTAGTAGAATGCACACTGTAGACATGAAGTTCGAACAGCTGGACTCAAGAGGCGCAAGCCCTGTCACACACGCGGACGCGCCGCCAACAAAAGTGGATAGATAGATGAACGCCATGTTCAAATTGATTGGTAGATTCGTGGGGGATAACTGGACGCTTACACATGCAGTGGGAGCCCTTCGTGCTCAAGGAGTGGCAGCAGACAGAGAACGGAAGGTGCCATGGAGTGGTTGTGCACGACTGGCTTGAGCAAAAGGCGTCATCGAACTGGAGGTGCAAGAGTCATACCACCACGTTTGTCTAGGGCTTGGCACGCATGCGCTCAAGTCGTTCGCGCAGAATGCGGGACGTAGCTGGTTGCGAGGAATCGCTCGCAAAGTCGCCAAGCGAAGAGATCGGCACACGGGCACCATTGTGTCCATTGGAGTCGTTCGCCGGCGTGAAGCTGGAGGACGCACCGAAGCCATTCGACCGGAAACTGCCGAGACGACTGGCCGTTGAGACGCTACTAGCCATCGTCGCGTTGGAGATCGGTGTCGATGATGCGTTGCCGGCGTCGAAGAGTCGTCGCGTGATAGACTCTGTGGGGACTGTGCTGGTGCCAAACGAGGACGGCGCGCCAGCGGATGAGAACGAAGCGGACGACATGCTTGCTTCGTATCCGCTGAAACGCGCTGAACCAAAGCTTCGAGTAGACGTCGACGAGATCGGTGGGTGTCCAATTCGAACAAGCATATCTCGAACCGGTGAGTCTGGCGGCAGGTCGTTTACAGCAGTCTCGAAGATCGACTGGCGCGTCTTCATCATACAGTCGGCAATAAGTTTTAGAGCTTGTTGCATGTTGTCGTTCGCGATCTGCACGGAGAAGACGTCGCTTTGCGGGAGAGTCCCGAAGAACGAGTGCATCTGCATCAAGACGCCGAAGATATCAATACCTTCAAACGGGTTGAACGCTTCTGCATGAATGGTCGTGATCTTCAGCAGCAGTCGCCCCATGACTTGGTCAAGCGAATCCTTGTGCATCAGGTGGTTGAAGCTGTCACGAGCATTGTACTCGCCCACATCATTGCGCACGATCCGCTGCAGCAAGTTGATGATGCCGGGATACAAACAGCCAGGCTTGACTCTTTTCGTTGTGATCGCCAAGATCGCGTTCAGGCCCTTTTGCATGTAGATCAAGCGTCGACGCTCAGGTGGAAATGATCCAAACTCGACAGACCTAATGTCTGTGTGAATCGGAGTGTCTTCAAAACGAGCATCCAAAAGTTTTGACGTGGTCTCCAACAGGATACGTTCGACGACGTGGCGGTGGATATCTTCGACCGCTGGGCTCTCAAGCAATTGTCGGAGTGTTGAGAGCGCGATAGTGAGCGGCAGCATGCACAACGGCTTAGTCGGATCGCCTCGCCCCATGCTTCCATGAATGCACTCACACAAACGGATCGCAATCTCGTTCACGTGCTTGCGAAGGAACTCGCTTTCAGCCGGCTCTGAGGCATCCAGTAGCAGGGTGTAGAGACCCTTCAAAGCTTGGATTCCAGGCGCGTAGGATGGAGAGTTTTCGTCGACGATATCTTTGACTTCAGTGAACATGCTCTCGAGTGGTCGGAGCAGCATATCTTCGATGATTCCGACATGATCAACTGGTCCGTCGTCTCTCTCTGGTGTGCCCATAACCACATCTTCGTCCTCGTAGGATCCGGGGAAAGTGCTTTGCGCGGGAACGGGAACTGGTGGTGCCGGAACAGGAACGTTGTTGAAACCCGTCTGTCCAGACATTGGTGTTGAGCCATTTACGGCAGCGGTCATGCGCGGCGGCGTACGCGCACTGAACAAAGGTTGAGTAGGCGTGGACCCAAAGCCGAATCCACCTCTCTGAGCCGGAGCGGGCGTGGAGTTCTCCACCACGGAGCCTGGTGGTAGATACTTTATCTTGGTGGTGAGAAGATCCATTCCTTGTTGGCTTGTCACGCCAGTATAACGGAAAAATTTGTCCATGTCACCGCCGGTCTGCATGTAGATAGCCATGAGGGCATTGATAGCACTTTCACGTATCTCCTTCTCATGAGCTGTCACGTACTTGCCGATTTCCTTGACAGGCCGTTTTCCCACTGCGCTGACGCCTTGCACCTTCACAATGTGCTCGATCAGATCGATACACTCACAGCGACTCCGGATGTTCTTCGATGTGTTGAAGCACTCGACGAGATAGTTGACATAACTGTCGATGCTGTACACATCGACAATGAGGCGCATGATGTCGCGGAAGCGAATACGAAAACGAGGCTTCGGGTTTCCGCTCTCCTGAAGCAAGTATGGCAGCAGGATTGCGGCCTCGACGTCGTCGAGCTGGTAGCCGACAGATTTCAGAAGCTCAAAAAGTTTGACGAGAACTTCGAGCAACTTGGCGAGGGCTTGAACGTTGTTGTCTACAACTCGCAGGGTGCACCACTTGAAGATCCAGTCGAGTGCCGCCAGAACTTCTTGGGGTTGATTCGAGATGCAGGACATCAGGTCGGACATTGCAGCCATCATTCCTTTCTCGAGCGATGGTGCAAAGAGCTTTGCATGGAAATGAGGCGACAGGAATGGCCGCCACTCAGCCTCAATCTCACCCTTTCTCGCATTCATTTCGCTCTGCGAGATCGTGTCGAAGATCCACTTGTTGAATTGACCCTTTGCCAATCGCGAGGGTTTCCCACCGTTCATCTTCAACATTCCGACAGCTTTCGCAGGCTCTTCATGCGCACTACTATCGACAGAAAAAGAAGCACTTGCCCTCGACAACTGATTGCGCACAGCGCCACCTGAGCCTGGCCGCGTCGGCATCGAGTTGGTTCGGCCGAGGCGTGAACCTGTAGAGCTGGCACTGTCGGGGACCGCAGGTTGTATCGTCGCTGGAGCTGAAGGTTGTGGAGTCGAAACCGCAGAGGGAGCAACATTCAATGTAGCGAACGAAGCAGCAATTTCCCCTGCTTTGTCGAACATGGGTTTCAACGATCGCATTTGCGCTGGTTTGATGTCTCTGCATCCCGACGAGAGGGCAACGTCCTTACCGACAGACTTCATTACTTCAGCAAGGACTTGGACGGCCTTTTCTCGAGCTTCTGAGGATTTATCGAGCAGCCCTCCTTGGACAGTCGGGGTGATCAGGCAAGACAGGTCGAGGCGCTGATCACAAGCTCGCAGGTGCTCTAGTAACCACCCGAGCAACTCAGCCCGACCAACAGGATTCGCCATTCCTTCAGCGACTGAAGACAGCACGCTCTCGAGACACTGCGTCGACGTTTGATTGTTGTGACGAACCCACTTGTGCATCGCTTCGACAGCAGCAAGCTGCATATTCTTCTTGTTGTCTGAGACACCGCTGAGTAGACTTGGCACCATCATCTTGGACATCTTAGAAACTTCAGGTCCAATGCTATTGGCAAGCACACCGATAACTTGTGCCGCCTTCACTTTCAAGTTGGCATTCGAATCGGTCAAACGTGCCTTCATCGCCTTCATCAGCTCCATGACGTGCTTCGTGAACTCGATAGCACACCCTGCGCCCTCACAGATGCTTTGGACACTTTCCATTGCGGCTAGTCGTTTCTTCCACGCAGTTTTGTCGTCCTCGCATTTCAAGTCGGCCATCAACTCCTTGGTGATTTGTACGCTGACATCCGCTCGTCCGAAAAGCGCACCAGCATCCGCCTTCGCACCTTCTGCGAGTGCATCGGCGTCTTTGATCTGGCGTTTTACGTTTGCAGAAGCACTCGCAGGGTCGAAACCAACCTTCTTGAATTCTGCCTCAACTGTTGAAGCAAGAGCTGGCTTCCAGCTTTCCAGGTTGAGAATCGGTAGTAACGCGGGACCGAGTTGCGAGTACATTTTACCGAGAAGAGCGATAGCACCACTTCGAACCTTCGGATTTGACGACTCAAGACCGAAGCCTCCTTTGGCATAGTCGACAAGTAACCGAGGGCTACACAAAGTCACTCCGAAATCAGCGACGCATTCGCTCATGGCTGTGAGTACCTCCACATGGGCCAGCGGTGCTTTGACATTCCCCATATGATTCACGATGCAACCGAGCACATACGTCGGGCCGACAGCTTCACAAAGTTGAAGAATCATCGCACGAATCGTATCGCAAGCTTTTCGATCGGAGATCTTGTCGATACCACTCGGAACCACAAGGCACACAACGCCGCGGGGAAATTTGCCTGCAGCATTCTCAGCAAACGTTCCCACCGCTTGAAACGCGCTCTTGAGAACATTGATGTTGCTGTCCTTGAAATCCTTCACTTGCTTGGACATGTACAAAGTCATGGCTTCGATCACGCGGACATTCATCGACTTTGAGTGGTGCTTCGCATGCTCCTCGAGATGCTCAATTGCAGACTTTCGGTCCGTCCATTTCGCACTACCAAATTGCTCGGTAATATCAGCCCAAGTGTCGATTTGCTGCTCGAGCAAAATACCTTCTGCCTCGTCAAGATCAACAGCGATCGAAAACGGAGCAAAGTCGCCTCCTCCCCCTCCTCCGGGTGAACTGTTGGTGGTTGCAGCAGCAGGTTTGCGCGCTGCAGCTGCGGGCTTCGATGGAGCCTCGGCTCCCTTTCCAGCCAATCGCGACTGTGCAGCACGAGCTGGTTTCACGGCAGAAGCTCGCGAGGCTAACGCCGGAGCATGCGGTGGTGGCGCATCTGCCATCTCTGTGTCGACAATTTCCGGAGTCGGTCGACCAACGGAGCCAGCACTTGAAGGACGACTGGGTGGTGCGCTTCCACCACCACCTCCACCAAGAGCTTGTTGAACAGCTTTGTAGGATCGCGGGTTC
Source organism: Pythium biforme (assembly GCA_023337735.1). Taxonomy (NCBI): domain Eukaryota; phylum Oomycota; class Peronosporomycetes; order Pythiales; family Pythiaceae; genus Pythium; species Pythium biforme. The sequence goes on from JAADXJ010000747.1 coordinate 7,202, forward strand.
TTGCGCGATAAGTCTGACATCAAGCCACTCGTCCAATCTGGATTTTGCTGGGTTTCCTTCACGAGGCTGGCAAAGGAGTCCACAGCAGCCTTGCGGACAGTGGGGTCCACGTCGTCCATTGCATTCACGAAAATTGTGCCAAAGTCGGAGAGCAGACTGCGATCCCCGACGTTTACCATCTTCTTCTCGACGCATCTCGACAAAAAGTTGATATTCTGAACTCGCGCTTGCGGTGCCTTGTTCTTCGACGGGTCCACACCAATTCGAATCTCGTCCATCATCATGTCGATGGTCATTGAATGTTGCAGGAACAAGTCGAGCGTGTTGTTTACCGCGTTGAGAATGACCGACTTCTTGTCAGAGAGCTTCTTCATCAACTCTGGGTACATCAGTCGAGCGTACTGGGTGAAATTCTTCCTCAAGCCATCTGAGAGAGCACCGAGCACTTCAATTGATTTCGCCACGATGTTCACGTTGGAGTCGTTCGATAGAATCTTCAGCGTATTGACCAACTCATAGTAGTCTCCGTTCGCCAGCTTTGGGATTGGTCCAATCACATCGAGAACGATTTTCAAGGCTTCAACCTTCTCGCTCCACTTCGGAGCGGCCAGCTTCGTGCGAAATTCGGTTTTCGGTAGCTTGTCGAGCAGATTCACAGTCTCCGCAAATTCTCTTGGGTCAAATGCATTCGATGGCCCTGCAGCAGCAGATCCAGACGCTGAAGCTTTCGCACCACCTCGAGCTGCTTGAGTCGGTGGCTTAGCGCCCCGAACATACTTCGTCGGCTGCGCTTGCCCAATAACCACATCTTTCGTCAGCGTTTCGTACTCGGTTTTCTGAGCCTGGCGGAGATTGGCCACAATATCTGCGACTAATGCGGGGCCAGTCCATCGATGAATCTCGACGATGATGTTCAACGCAAGGGGGCGAACACCATTCACGGTCGACTCGCAGAGTGCGGGTAAGCTGACCTTCACAGTTTGGACGGGAACGACACGAGGACCAAAGGCTTTGATTCCCTCAAGAATGCTCGACGCGCATGCTGGGGGCACTTTCGGCTTTTTGTTTTTGGTTCCTTCGATGAGTGCAGCAATTGTGTCTTCTGCTGCTCCAGCTTCAATGAACGAAGAGACGAGTTCTTCGCACAGCTTCACAGTACCCGGTCGGCCGGCAAAGCCCTTGTCCACCACACGCCTCATCACACTGGCAACGATTCCCTTGTGAAACGGTTCGACGCGCTGAGTGTAAGCCAAGACGGCCTGAATGCCGGCCTCCATCGCACTTGCATTCGCGTCTTCGCATATCTTCGGGAACAATTCCAGCAAGGGAGCAACATCGTCACTTCGAGTGCCTGATCGCTCACACAACGCTTTGATGTGGTCGTATGCTTTCTTGCGCTCTTTCCAGTTCTTGTCTGCGACTTGATCCACAAGCGTGTCAACAGGCGGGATCTCTTCGGAAGGAGTTTCCGCCGCCGAGGGCGAGGCAATCTCCGCAATCTCCATTGGAGTGGACGTCAACGGTGGGCCCATCGGAGGCGTAGGCGCTGCCATCTCGGCGTCCATGTTGTCGTGGGCCGGTGGGCGCGCGATCGGTGCGGGTGGAGGCGGTGCTCTCGTCGGTGTCGCTCGCGCCGGAAGCGCGATGTTCGGCATTTCTTCGCTCATGTTCACGTTTTCTTCCTGATCGATATCCATCGGTTCGTCGCGCACGGTCGTGTTCTGCACGGGAGGCGGTCGGCGCATCGGTGGCTTTGCCCGCACGGCGCTCGGCACGGGGGGCGAATTCGTCACGGTGCGTCGCGCCGCGGGCAGCGGCGGCGAGTTCGCGACGCCTCCGCGCATAGGTGGTGGTGGCGGCGCCTCCGCTCCGCCCTCTTCTTCACCCTCTGCGTACTGGATGTTGGACGAGATGCTCTTGGTGATGTTGAGGAGCATCGAGATGTCCTCGCCCGCGCAGAGGCGGCACTTGCAGCTCATGTTGCGTAAGCACTTCTCCTCCATGGTCGCCTGCGTTGTCGGTGGCTAGAGGCGACGCGTCTTGTCGGTCGGTGGCTCTGTCTTAGTCGCTTGCCTTGTAGTGGTGTTCGCAGCGGCGCAGCGGAGGTGTGCTCTTGCTTGTTGCACTTTGTCGTCACCAGCGAGGCCGTTTCCTGTGGAGGATTTCCTTTGGGTCTCGTCACCCCACCGTTCTTTCTCGTCCGAATCGGAAAGATTACCGACCAAGACCACCCAGTAAGTTCTTAACGTGTCGCCTCAGCTGCCTACTGACTGCATTTGACCCGAGAAACTCCCCAACGGTTAAGTGACAATTAACGGTTGGTAATTTTGGATTTTGAAAATTCCAAACAACTTCAAACCTGCTTGAATTTTTGGCGCGCAGAAAACGCCGGCAGAGTGTTGGTATTTCTGGGATGCATTTGGCGCCGGGCGGAAACCCACGGAGAAAACCAAGGCAACGATGGCGACGGCCTCGCACGCAGACGAGGCCGCGAGCGTGGTCGCCTGGTTCGAGTTCTACACGCGTCTGTATGAAGACGACGCGCACGTCGCGCGTCCGTCGCGCACGCTGCTACAGCTGCTCCAATCGGCGTACGTTCACTTCTCACACTGTCGCGCAGATGTCTGGACGACGCGCAGGGTGGAAACCTCTGACTCTGACGTGCGAATTTGCGTTGCTACAATAGGTTTCCTTCGCTGTACGAGGAGGTTGTCGCGCGGCGACTGACGCTCGGCTCCGATGAGTGGGCGTGTGTGATCATTTTGCTCGAGGCGTTCTACGAGGTGCGGCATGCCGCAATACGAAGAGCAGATCGTTTGTGGGAACTGACGCGGGGGTTTGATCTTTATCGATAACTAGGTGGAACTGGGCATCAATCGGTCAGCTCTTAACGACGCGATGACGTTTGAGGACGCGTCGGTTCATTCTGTATGCGTGGAGACGCTCGAGTACACCGTGAGCGCGCTGGTCCAGAGCGATTCGAAAGCGCGGTTTGTTGGCGATATCATGACGATGGAAGACTCTGTCCAAGTCGACATCATGGCCGTCATCGAGCGAGTGCTAAAGCATACGGCAAGCATTGCTGTTCACGGTGCTCCACGTCGAGATGAAAACGAGCCCAAGGGCTTCGAGAACGAATCACGCGAACACGGAAACCGTGATCAACGTACAAGTATGGGGACACCGACGCGGTCATTGTCGGGACAAACAAGCTCGTCCTCTTCACCAGTATTTACATCATCACGCTCTCCGTTGCATCTCACGAGAAATGCTGAAATTGAGCGTCTCCAGCGTGCGAACGACATTCTCAAGGAAGATAGCGTGCGTAGAACACTTGCCTTTCGCTGGGCTGTGGGAGATGCCGCTGACTTGTTCTGATTTTGGTTTCTGCAGATTCATATTGTGAAAGAGCTTGAGGAAATCAAGGCAAAGCTCACTCACGCCGAAGCTGAGAACTCATCGCTTCATGAGACAATCAAGGGCGTCCAGCTGCAAGCCGAGATGGATATCCTGAAGAAAGAACGGACAGTGCGCAGTTTTTTTGACGAGCGCATGCACTACCAACAACGAGAGCTGGACCGGGTTACAGGCGAGCTGGAGGAGAAAACGGCAGTGGCTAAGGAAGTGAACGAGCTTCGAGACGAAATCGACCTCCTTCGACCCGCCGCAGAAAAGCTTGCGCGAGCAGAATCAACTCTCGCCAAGTACAAGACAAAGATCGAAGATTTGGCATCAGTGAACGAAAAACTCCGTGTACGTAAACTTGGTAGAAGCCTCATACTTTGTGTATGAGTTCTTAACTGTCGTTTGTGTTGAACAGCGAACTGAAGAGGCCAATGCGGATCTGGTCGAGAAGAACCTGTGCCTCGAGAATCAGGCCGCGAAGGCAACCGCGCTTCAAAGAAAGCTCACCGACTCGAAAGAGGCGAACACAGCTATCGTAAGTGCTTCTTGGGAGTTGTCTATGGAAAACTGTCTGACCCGCACTTTGCGTTCTATCTAGCAATTTCACGTGTCCGAGCTTGAGTCAAAACTTTCCCGGTTAACCACGGAGTTGGAAGCAAAACGATCGGAGTGCGATTCTACGACTGCCGCTCTGCTCGAAGCAAAATCTCTCAACAGCCAGCTTCAGCAAACAGTCGACCAGCAGATTGACGCAAAGGGGGGATTCGCGACGTCGGATTTGGGATCAGCAGGCGGCATCAGCGAGCTGAACCCTGAGCTGATGGAAAAGCTTGCTCGTCTCGAGCACGAGAATGCAACGTTGAGAAGTCAAGTCAATGGCACGACTTCCGATCGTATCGATTCCCTTCTCGATGATCTTGAAGATGTCAAGCGCATGAAGAAATCCTTTGAGACCAAATACTTCGCAACCAATGACGTGCTCAAAGGCACCGAGGCCAAGTTGAAGAACACTGAAGGTATGCTCTCGGCATTGCAAAAGGAGCTTGCTCAGCGCACCCGGGATCTCCAGGACATGACAGACGGACGAAATGATTTGACTCAGAGTCTTGAAGCTATCGAGCAGAAGATATTGGAGCTGACTGATTCGAACGTCACCAACATGACGGAAATCCAGCGTCGAATCGAGTTAGAGCAGAGCTTGAACACAGAACTTGTCCGACGAAGCGAAGAGATCGCATCGTTGCAGTTGACTCTTCGTCAAAAAGTTCAAGAACTCCAACATTCGAATGAGCAGAATGATCGACTATACGAAGACGTGGCCGCACATCAGCTGGAACGACGCGACTTGGTGCTACATCGCGGTGATCTGCAAGACAAAATCCAAGATCTTGAGGCACAGTGTCTCTCCCATATCGCCCGAATCGCAGAGGTGGAGAGTGACCGTGACACGCTTCGTGGACTTCTCGACAGCGCAAGCAACCAGATCTCGCGTCTCCAGGAAAGCGAAACAATCTGGGCAATGCGTTGTGAGGAGCTGCACGGAGTCCTCATAACGAAATCGGAACAGACCGACGACCAGGCACAAACTATATCCCAGTTGACGACAAATCAAGACGTACTCGAGAAGGATCTACGTGAGCTGGAGGAAGTCAAGCGTAGCCGGGATGTCCAGATCCAGCTGCTAGCAGAACGGCTTCAATTATTGGCCGAAGATCTTGCAATGGTTCAGGAGAAGAGATTTGACTTGGCAAGGGAAGTGGAGCGTCTCGAAGCGCAAGATCGTCACCGAGATGAGGAGCTCAGACAATCGCGTGAGATCGCCAATGCCGCCATGGTAGACTATGAGCGCCGACTGATCGTGCGTGAACAATTGACAGTGACCGAGTTGGCAGCCCTCGCGAGTGTGCATGAAGCTCAGATCCAAGCAGCTGTTGATGATCAAGCCCGCCTGGTCGCATATCATGAAGCTGAACTAGAGAAACTTTCGCGAGAGAAGGCCGACACGATCTCTCGCATGACAGGTGTGATCGATGAGAAGTGCAACTTGTTGCAACAGGTGAAACATGAAATGAGTGCGGTATGCGAGAGGCATGAATGCAGAATGGGGGAGCTGCGCGTTCGGCTGCAGCAAGATGTAGCGGCGAAGCAGAAGGAGAAAGACGAGGTCGCATCCGAATTGGCAAAGTACGCCGCGACTCATTCCTTCTTGGACGAAGAAGTCGCATCCAAGGCAGCGGTACTACAAGAACAGCTTTCTGAACTATCGACTACGCACGCTGAAGAAAAGACGAAGCTGAATCAGCAGCGGGATTCGATGAGCGATCAAGTCAGGCGCCTTCAAGATGCAAACCGTGACATGAAATCTCATTTTGAAACTCAGGAAGCCAAACTTCGCGAGGCGGTGAAATCGCAGCTGGAGGCAAACAGGAAGCTCGTCGAAGTCAACCAAGCCGTGAAGAATGAATTGACGAAGAAAGAGGCGCAGATTACTCAGTTGGAAAATACTGTCACCCGCTTGGATTCGCGGACTCGGATGTTTGAGCGTGAACGAATTCACTACTCGTCGGAAGATGGCAGCAAACGAGAGACGGATGATTCGAGCACATCGTATTCGTCGCAGCTCAATAGTCACCTAACTCAGATCACTGAGGAGCTCGACATTCTGAGGAAAGAAAACAAGAAAATCCACCAGCAACTCTCACGCCGGGTCAACGATCGCGCAGACGACAGCGAACAGAATGCCCAGCAAAGCACGAAGACTTATCTTATGGATAAAATTCGCCAACTCGAGCTTGCCAAGTCTGTGGAAGAAGACAAGAAGAGGGAGCTGCTACTGGTCAACGCCAAACTCATCCAGGACCGCAAGCAGATCCAGGTCAGAAATGCATCCGATTCGAAGGAGGTACTGATGCTCAAGGAGAAGGTTAACACCTGGATGCTCCGTGACGAGCGTCGCAAGAAAGAGCATGAATCTTTTGTCCAGCGTGTACGCGAGCTTGAATCCGAGAACAAGCGCCTTCGATCGAAAATACCTGGGGACGCTGTTGACTCTTCGCCGCCCGAGTTGGACTCCCAGTCGTCTCAGGAATCTCACGAACGTATTTCGCCGTTGCATTCCGCGAGCAGTGAAGATCAAGAAAACATCCCGCCGCCCAGCGAGGCACCTTCGACCCCGTCAGTGCTACCAAAGAAGCGAAAGATCGATAGTGATAACGATCACGCCGAAGAGTTACAATATGAAGACCCGCACCAAGACAACGAGCTCTCCGACAAGCTTCACGACCTTCATCACGACGTCAATGAGCCTGTCGAAAGTGATGTACCTTTCCCCGCTGCAGCTTCATCCGCAGTTGCAGCTCCACGTGCGAAGCGTCGCATGTCTCAGTTCATGTCCAGCCGACTGACATCGGCGGCGACGGCGACAACGATGCACCAAGAGGACGAGAAACCTTCCGAGTGTCAGCAGCAGTAGATACGCCGAGAACCAAAATGTAGCCAAGTCCCATGTCGCATGAACACGCTAAGTTCACTTAACCATCTCACTAAGTTCGGTGGGTGTACACTACTGGCGTCACTTGATTGACCACAATCCAAACTGTGGATTACGCTGGCATGGTTTGATTGGCTAAAAGCCAAGATCAGTTTTCTAACTGACAAATATCATCTGCATAGGCAACCGGTAATTCACTTTCCATTTTCCAAGAGCTGCAAGACGCATGCCACGCAAGACGAAGAAGACCACCAAGTCGACGGCGGCGGCGGGCGAGACACTACAGCAGTGGCAGTGGGAGCACATCCCGCGGCTCGTGGTCTTCGACCTCGACTTCACACTGTGGTTCCCGGAGATGTACGAGCTCGACGGCGCGCCGTTCAAGAAGAACGCCAAGACCGGCGCCGTGACGGACCGCAGCGGTGAACTGGTGCACTTTTTTCCGGCGGTCCACACGGTGCTGAGCGTGCTGGAGACCGACCCCCAGTTCAAGGACGTGTGCGAAGTCGCTGTGGCGTCGCGCACGACCGAGCCGCAGTGGGCCAAGACGTGCATGCGGCTCATGGACGTGGCCATGGACGGCGAAGACGGCGACGAGAAGAAGAGTCTCCAGAGTGTCGTCGACTACGAGGCCATCTACCCGCGCAACAAGCGCGTCCACTTTGCGCAGCTTAAAGAGCAGAGCGGCATCGAGTACGAGGACATGCTGTTCTTCGACAATGAGTACTATAACATCACGGACGTCGGCAAACTGGGCGTTGTGTGTGCGTGCTGCCCGCAAGGGCTCAGCGAAGGCTCGTGGATCCAGGGCATGGAGGCGTTCCAAGGGGCCAAGCGGAAAACTGCGGCCGGTGAGGCACAGCAAGTTAAGCAGACGGGTGATGACGGTGATTATTAGAAAAGGGTTACTCGGGCGTAGCTTGCCGACCGAGCTCCTTGAACTGAGCGTACGAGAGATCGATGGGCTCCACTGAACGACCCATTTCGCGTTGACTGACTGGATGATCTGCCAGCCGGCGAAGGCTGCGTGTGTAGCTTCGAGATTCATCACCTGATGTCGA
>JAADXJ010000748.1:0-15149 GCA_023337735.1 Pythium biforme
GCAAAGCACTCGATTGTGATTTCCGCTGAGAGAATCCACCGGAGCTCTGCAATGGCATGGACCATGCCGTTACCACCCACAAGCGACCAGCACTCCAGGATTGTGGGCGTGAATGCTGGTCTCTGGCAGCCAGAGGCTCTCGTGTTCATCGTGTCCGTACCGTTGCCTGATTGGCTGGACGTGTGTCCCTCGTGTTCCGAGTTGAAGTCTCAACCCATCCGTACCACGGCGGACCATCAGACAATCATCTGGGACGGACGTTGGTCTAGCTACGCGTCAAATGACCGACCTCACACTCGCAAACGACGCGCGCCGTGCCGACGCCCACATCTATCGAATGACGCACGCAATGGATACGCCAACCAGTGCATCGCATGCGCCTTCGTCTTGTCTACAAGCCGACCACATCTCACCGTCATTAGACCCCCACGAGACCTACAACGCCTCGCGCGATGGGCTCGTCGCCCATGTGCGGTACGTCGACGGGGAAACCCACTTGCGCTTGCAGCTGCAGATCGGTAACGACCCCAAGACCTTCCTGCGCGCCGCCACAGAGAAGCTCGATAAGCTGCGCCACCGGCTCCAGATCCAGGCGTCGCAGGCCGCAGACGGTACGGCCTCGGACTTGCACGGGAACCGCGCACGTAAGCAGCGCAACAAGATCGACCAGCGCCACGCGCAGGCCGCAAGTGTGCGCGTGCGCTTCTTGACGGCGTCGAGCGACGAGATCGCGGACATGTGCGCGACGGTGGGCGAAACACTGATGCGTACCGAGCGCATCGTGATTGGCGACGCGACGTACGTTGTGCTGCGCAACCAGCCGTCGGTCTCACAGGTCTCCGTGGTGCGCCCCGTGCTCGCGGGCATCGCTGTCATGCCGCTGCCTGAGACCGATTTCTGCACGCCCGATGAGTGCAAGTGGCGCTGGCATCGCATCGACACCAACGCTGGACGCGAGTCGTTTGTGTGCGATACGCGGCGGTATACGCCGACCCACGAAGACATCGGGGTTTGCTTTCGCATCGAGTGCCGCGCGCCGTTGATGGATTCTCGATTCGCTCACGAGAGTGCCGCGGAGATCGTGACGACGCCCGTGGTGGCAGGACCCGACCGCTGGATGTTTAACGAGCGACGAAAGCTGGGCGCCACGCGTGCGGGCCGCAGCGGCAATGACTTCCGGGTGATGACGTACAACGTGCTGTTCGATGGCTACATGAACTCTCTGCAGACCAAGAGCGAGCTCTTCCCGTACGCGAAAGAGGGAGTGACTGAGGAGATGTACCGCGTGCAACTCGTGTTCCAAGAGATCGAGGAGTCAAACGCCGATATCATGTGCACGCAAGAGATGGGGCAGCATGCGTTCGACTCGTTCTTCGCGCCCATGTTGAAGCCGCTCGGGTACCACGCAGTCTACACGAACAAGACAGGTTCGACCCGCGAAGGCTGTGCCGTTTTCATTCGCACCGATCGCTTCGAGATCGTAGAAGAGCACGAGCTGGCCGTGTCGGAGGAGGCGCTTCGTTGCAAAGACGCCGGTGTTGTCGCGCTTCTCGATGCGTATCCGGAGCTTCGAAAAGGTCTTGAAAAGATCCCATCGATCGCGCAACTGCTCGTCCTTCGCGACACGCGACAGCATCCCCCGAAACATATCTTGCTTGCGAACACGCACTTGTTCTACCGTGAGGACGCCGACATGATCCGTGCCGTGCAAGCCATCGCGGCAGTGCGCGTCATAGAGACACTCCACGCTGAGCTGATGGCCAGCGATGCCACCCGTGACGTTGGTGTCGTGTTCTGCGGCGACTTTAACGCCGTTCCTGACTCGGCCACGGTTCACTTCTTGCTCGACGGCGCGGTCGATGCCTCGCACCGCCACTGGCAGGAACTGCGCGATTTCCGATGGCTGCGCAACAATAATGATGCATCCAACACCACACCGCCTTGCACCAATACCTCGCCCGGACACATTGCGCACTCGCTTGCATTGAATAGCGCGTGCGGGATCCCGGAATTCACCAACTTTGCCGGCTCGTTCGTCGCGACGCTCGACTACATTCTGCTGGGCAGCCGCACGCTGGAAGTCGCGCAGCCGTTCCCGCTCTTCACGCGCGAACAAGTGAGCACCGAGGTCGCACTGCCGTCGAGTACGTTTCCTTCGGATCACATTTCGGTTATCGCGGACCTTCGGTGGCGAGCAGCCAGTGCCCACCCCGAAAGGCTGTCGACTTAGTGACCACGAACAGATGCTTGGCCCGTCGCTTTTAGATCGAAAGACTTTGTCCAATATACGTGAGGCGAAACACGTCAGCTCGATGGGTCAATGGCTTTGAATACGTAGTACCATGGGGTGGCAATGCAGACCACAAACGTGCTTCTTTTCTCCACTGTGTCCCACAACCGTGCTTCTCGATAAATGGGGTGCTCACTTGTCTTTCTTCGTTGGGACGCCACCAATGCCGCTGAAGTCAAACTTCTTTCCAAGGGACCTCACCAACGAAACGCTGGTCTTCCACGAAGATGCAAAGACAGATTCGCGAACAACTCGACTATCGGTTGACGCGTGGCCGATCTGCTCATGTGCTTCGATCGCCACCGTCGGCAAGTCGCACATGCGGTTAATTGGCTGTGCTGTGATCCCCGGCGGCAATGCCACACCCAACTTCTTGGCCTTCAGCGTGCGTTTGTTGGTCAGATCACGAAGGCTTCTCCGTCATCGGTCGCCCAAAATGGCGTGGTCCATCCACGACGCGGCGACCAGCCCAGCAGAAGTGGATACGTCGCCGCTGCTCGGCGTGGAGAAAGTCGTCAGCGACCACCTTCGTTTGGTCGAGACGAGATGCTGGCGTCAAATACTTCGCCCTTACAGCCGGGTTGTATTAAATACTTCTTGAGAACAAGGAAGTCGGGCGACTAATCAGAACTAACCGTGCAGTGGCCATCCTGCTTGGTCAAGTATGCTTCAAACTCGCGGTTCGTGCAACTCGATGAGCTGATCCTTGAACTACTTGAGCACCTTGGTGTTCGTGTCATGAAGCGGAACGAGCACGGGGAAGACTTAACTGGACTTTCCGATAGCCCAATCCATAAGCCACATCTCCCTCGACGTGGTGGCCGTCGTTGGCGACGACGCGCCCAACGGCATGGACGCCATTTTGAGGTATTCGATAATGCCTTGAGCGAGAGGGGAATGGAAATGCCGCGTTAGGAAGCACAAAATTCCGTACTGAAACCAAAGGGCATCCAAGTGCTCGAGAATCGCCCGTGATGACCAATGTCCTCCGAACAGATTCCCCCCAAGCCACCATTCTGCCAGCGCTCACCTCACATTGTGGAATGAGAACATGCGCCGAGCGAACGCTCGAGCACTCGAGAGCGTGCGCGGCGCTCACGTTCCCAGCCATTCCATACCCGACGTTTCCTCCCGCGCTCCTTCCAAGAGCGCTTCATGTAGTACACAGCACGGCCACTTTCGCTCGTTGGAGGTTGGCGACGGTGAAGGGAACTGTCCCGAAAATAAGAGTGAAACACGGGATATTCACTCCTTTCCTTTTTGGTTGGCTATAATCAATGTAATTCAGCCAATCAAAGATGCAGAGGCTTGGGATTTCATCCTATCACACATATACAGTGATGTTTGCAGTTTCCCAACACCATTGACGGGACGGAAAGGCTCAGTTAAAATGGCCGCAACGGCAAGGTGCGGAGGGCGATTCGAGAGGGCGATACCTCGCCGTGTTGATGCGTCGTGACCGCGCTTCTGACCGTATTGTCTTCCTATTGACTGTGTCGTCCCAATGAACCTCCTCACGGCTCCTGTATCGCAGTGTATGCATCGTTCTGGACGGCCCCAACGTTGCGACGCGGAAAGACGGCCAGCGCGCGATCCCGCGGCTCGCGGCCGCGCTCGCGTTCTTCCGCGAGCTGCAGCAGAGCCGCCAGTGCGCGCTGCGCTGCATAGCGTTCGTGCCCAACTTTTGGCTCAACACCAAGCCCGCGGACGCCAGCAAGGGCAACGGAGCCATGGAGACCGACGACTGGGACCTGCTCAAGAGCCTCGTGGACGAGGAGCTCGTTGTGCTGGTCCCCTCCCATGTGCGTGTTCGATACCGTTGGATACTGTACTATAGCACGGGGGACAGTGCTGATGGTTGGCCGTGTTCTGTAGGCCCACGACGACTACTATGTGATCGACTATGCCGTCAAAAACGACGGCTTCGTTGTGACCAATGACATGTTCCGCGACCACGTGCAGCAGAAGGCACGTCGACGCTTCATCTTACTTTTAGTATGGAACACGCTAACAACGCGTGTGTTGGGTAGCGCGTGTTCAACGGGCGAAAGCTCACGCAGAGGTGGACGCGGTCGCGGTGTATCGATTTCACGTTCGTCGGGAACGAGTTTCTTCCCAACTCACAGGCCATCGAGAGAGCGCTTGTCCACCAGCCGCAGCCCAGTAGCCCACGCGATACAGTTGCCGTGACAGCAGCGACGGTTCGTGAGATTACGGACTCGACGAGTGCGCCACCGCACGAGAAGACGACGACGGCAGCACCAGCAAAGCCTCGAGCGCCACGACGAAAGCCAGAAATACTTCGCTCGAGCAGTTTGACGAAGTCGATGACGACGACGACGGCGGTGAATGGAGACAAGGAGGATGAAGACGATGCGAACGATGAGCAGACCGACGAGGGAAATGGCATGTCGGTCGACCAAGTGCGCAAGCGAAACGTCGATCTGTCCGAGCTCACGCCATATCGCGTGCCGCGGTACTTGCTGCCGCTTCTTCACGGTGATGATGGCCAGACGATGGGACGGTTCATGGACCACACGAACACGTACATCGTCGCACCCGCGCTGAACACAAACGCAACATCGGATGTCGCGACACTGTCCATTTATGGGTGCGTCTTCTCGTGCGTGAACGCTGGTCGCCATATCTTGCGTCTGATTCGATGCTCGTTTTTTGTTCAGATCGGAGCCCAACCGAATGCATGCGGTCAAGATCTTGGACGCAGCTCTTCCTGAGCTGCAGCAGCAGTATGAGTTCCAGATTCAGCAGCAACAGCAGCAACAGTGGCTACTCGTTCAGCAGCAACAACAACAGCATCACCAACAGCAACAGTTCCAGAACGCCCAGGACTTTCAGCAGCAGCAACTTCTTCAGCAACAGTACCTCCAGCAACAGCAGTTCATCCAACAGCAGCACCAGCACCAGCATCAACACCACCACCACCCTCCAGCCAACTACCCGCTTCAGCATCATCACGCGTACGGCGGCGACGACCGCATGGATCTCGACCTCGAGTAGCGTGGCTGGTAAGGTACGTGCGTAGGTAGTAGCAGTGCGATGTAGTCAATGCGGCCGTTCCTTAGTAGGTAGAGTTCACCATTTCTGTGGTAGCCCCAGCGTAATTTATTCTCTCGTTTGACTTCTCATGGCACAGCTGCGTGTTTGCCTCTCTATTTCCAGTTCTTCTTGTACTGGTCGTTCTCAGCAACTCCAAACTTCTTTTCGTCACCCTGGACATCACAGCGACAAGCAAAAGGTCAGAACACTATGAGGGGTGCCTAAATGATGGCTCAGAGTACGTACGCGTTCTTCCTTGCGGCTGTGCGGGTCCAGCTCTTTGCGTTTCTTACCGCCCTTCTGAAAGTCGCGCCAGTTGCCCACGCGGTGCTCGCGACGGTCTTCCTCGGCCCACGACCGCTCACGCTTGAACATGTCGACGGTCTGCTGCTGCTGTTTCTCTTGCTGCTCGGCCTCTCGACGTTTCTGGGCGGCCTCGCGCTTCTCAAGGTTCAGGCGGCGGTGTTCCATCTCGGCGAACGCCTTGATCACCGCCTTGTCCTGCTCGTCCTTGAGCTCGCCCAGCTCGCTCTCTTTAATGCCCTTCTTGAGTTTCTGGCGGCGCTCCTTGTCGATGCGCTCAAGCGTGTTGGTGATCAGCCGCGCGTACGTCTTCCGTCGGTCTTCATTCAGCAGCGTGTCGTGCGCTTTGGTAACCTCTGCAACGGCAAAAAAGAAACCCAAGGTCAGCACGGTGACGAGGAAGAGTTGTAACTAAATAGAAGACGTACGCTCGAAGGCTTCTCGCGCCTTGGGGTGCCGGAACTTGTCCGGATGCACGAGCGTCGAGATCTGATACAACCCATTTGTTAGAGCCAGCCTCATAGAACGACACCATTCCAGGCATGTCCACTCCTCACCTTGCGGTAGTGCTGCTTGATGTCTTCCTCGGTCGCGTCGATCTCGAGCATGAGCACGCGGAACGGGTTCAAATTGATCCACTCGTAGTGGTCCTGGAGCAGCCGCGCGAGTTGGCCGTCCGAGTCGCCAAAGTCCACGGGCTTGCGCTCCGCGGGCGGTTCGTCCTTCTTGATGCAGTTGGCGTTCTCCTCGATTTCCTGGACTTCCGTCATGAACTCGGCCAGCAGCGCGTCCTCGTCGTTCACGTCGGCCTGGATCGGCTTGAGCGTGGCTTTCGCAGCCTCCTCGGCCTCAGCCTCCGCCGCACGGCGCTTCTGCTCGGCGTCTTTCGCGTCTTGCTCTTGGCGACGCTTCTCTGCATCGCGTGCAGCCTCACGGAGCCGCCGCGAGTGGTCCTGGCCGGCGTTGTACGCGTCCTCCGCGGCCTGCAGCAGCGACGCATTGTCTGGATCCAGCTTCAGCCCGAGCTGGTAGGTCGCGCGCGCGGCGTCAAAGCGCTGGAGCGCATGCTCGGCGGCGCCCTTGCGGCTGTAGCCTTTCCACCACTCGGGCCGCAGCGCAATGCACTTGTCAGCGTCGCGGAGCGCGTTTCCGCGCTCGTCGCCCAGCGCCAGGTACGCGGCCGAGCGGTTGCTGAAGTACACGGCGTTGTCCGGGTCTAACTCGATCGCGCGCGAGTAGATCTCGACGGCCTCGCGGAACTGCTTGTCCGCGAGCAGCGCGTTGCCCTGCGTCTTGAAGGCCTCGGCCTGGAGCCGCGCTTCGTCCGTCGTCGTCGTCGCGTCCGCCATTAGTATTATGTAGTCTGAGCTTTGGGCACTCTTCTCGAAAGATGGTCATGAACAATATATTAATGTAGTGACATGTCACTTTAATGATGTACACGTCAGTATAGTGCGTAAGCGTCAGTAGTGACATATAGCGCGCCCTGGAAAACGAAGGTGCCCACTTGAAGCAGCCGTCCGATGTTCGGCTCGACGGTGTGCTCGTACGCGACGCGCAAGCCCGTACGCAAGGAAGAGGCGACTAACCATTTACATTTTGGATGGGGATCTAACGCCGTATGCTCTGTGTCGATCGTTAGACGCGCTGCGTGGATGCGCTGGTCGGAGACAAGACGCGCTCGCGGTTTGTGCTGGGCACGACCGCGCTCCACAGCGACAACCACGTCCGTCTTCTCTTCCCTTGTCGACCATATCTCATCCACTGGAGAGTCTAACGGGTTTGGAGACGTCGATCTGTGTTTAGATCCACGTGGTCGAGTTCGACAGCGGCGCCAACGAAGCGCGGCTCACGCACCTGTACTCACACAGCAGCGGCCAAGTGCAGCACCTCGCGCCGTCGCCCTTTGCGCCGTCGCTGCTCTTTACGTGCGGCAAGAGCAAGGGCGAGAGCGCCGAGGCGGCGCTGTGGAAGATGGACGCTTTAGACGAGTCGTCTCCTGTAGACGCAGTCAGCGACGATCCGCAGGCCGCGCCGCTGAGCCACGTCGCGGCGGTGCCCACGCAGGCCGTACCACCTTCGCGCGTCGTGTGGAAGCCCGATGGCTCCGAGTCCGACGCGACCGTCGCGAGCGTCCACGGCAAGAGCGTCTTTCTATGGGAGCTGCAAAATGGAGCGCTGCGTCCGCAGGACCGCATCGACGTCGCGACGCAGGACGTGGGCGCCGTCCAGTGGGACCCGCACCACGCGCAGTACGTGTCGTTCGCGAGCGGTGCGGCGATCCAGACGTGGGACACGCGCGCCAACGCCACGGCTTTCATCGTGGAAGATGCCCACGCGCCGCGCGTGCTCGACTTTGACTACAACCCGAACAAACCGTACACGCTCGCGAGCGGCGGCGAAGACGGCAAGCTCCGGTTCTGGGACTTGCGTCGCGCCAACAAGCCGTTGCTCGCGCTGGCCGCGCACTCGCACTGGCTCCACAGCGTGCGCTACAACCGCTTCCACGACCAGCTCGTGCTCTCGTCGAGCTCGGACTCGACGCTCGCGCTTTGGCGCGTGTCGTCGATCTCGTCGGCGCCCATCGTCGAGCTGGACGAGCAGGACCTCATGAACGAGGCCGCCGCGGGCAACGACGTCGTCGACACGCGTATCAAGAGCTACGAGGACCACGAGGACTCGGTCTACGGCGTCGCGTGGGGCGCCGCCGACTCGTGGATCTTCGCGAGCGTGTCCTACGATGGCCGCTTTGTCGTGAACCAAGTGCCGTCGACCGAGAAGTACAAGATCCTCCTGTAGATATCACAGCTGCTCAAGAACCGCTTGCAAGTTTGCTTTTCGTTTATTGTTTCTGGAGTTTGTGGGGGTGGGGGATCAGCAATAGCGTCCAAGCTCTATAAAAGCACAAGTGTGGCGCCCAGACTTCCATGGCGTGGGCGCCTTCCTCTTTTTCGTGTTTTGTTTCTTCTCCATGTTTCACTTTTCAGCATCTTGTTTTAATGTTTCATTCTGGACAGTGAGAGCGAAGAGAGAGAGAGAGAGAGAGAGAGAGATAGTGCGACGCGCGAGCTTGCAGTGCACCGGATTCCGAGGTTTGCTAGTACTTTTACCACCATGAACCGCGCGGCCACACCGGCCACTAGATCGCATTGTCGACACGAAGACAGCACAGTCAAATCACCCGCGCATCATCTTCTCATTGGCTTCATTGCGGATTTTGTCGAGCTCGCTCATCGCATCCTGGAACGCCACCATATCTCCCTTGGACACACAGTCGGCCACGCGCTGCGCTGCGGCCGCAAGCCGTTCCTCCAGCGAACCGTTGCTCTGTGAGCTCGTCGAACTCAGCGCCTTTCGGGACGATCCTGTGGTTGGACTCATCATTGTTGACGGTTTCGGAGGTGATCGTGCCGCGATACCCGAAGACACGGTCCGCACGATGCCTGACGGGATCGTCTTCGCCGTGGCCTTCGGAGTGTCCCGAGGTGGGGTCGCACCGAGTCGCTGGAAACCGGGAGGCGGTGCCGTTGTAGTCACGGTGACCGGAGGGCGTTCACCAGCGGCAGGGGCAGCGCCGTTCGACGGCTTGGCCGTGAGTATCCGAGCGGCGTTACTGGCGCCAATACCAAGCGAGCTCTGGATAATTTCGTCCTTGACACGCGTCTTGTCTTCGGTGCTGAGACTGCCACGGCGCGCGAGCTCCGCTACCTTTCGCAATCGGAACCCATTCGGGCTCATCATCGGCATGCCACGCGACGACGACGTCGTCGAGGCATCATCTTCGTCGTCAGTCAACGGCGGCGGTGGCGGCGGAGGAATCGATAGACTGGACAGACCGCTGAGATCTCGGTTTTTGCCGACACCAGCAGCATTGTAGAACGACACGAAACTGCCTCCGCCTTCACTACCGCCATAGTCTTCGTCATCACTCGTATCAGCGTTCGCAACGACCGAAAACGTTTCTTGGATGCTGCCACTCTCGTCGATACCGGGCATCGTGCCACCACCATTCGAGCCAGGGCCACCGCTAGTCGCACCGTAGTTGGGGAAGTTACCACCTTCCATGTACGCGTTGCTCGCAGCGATATCGCGAGCGAGTTCCAATCGGCTCTTGCTGCGACGGCGAAATTTGAAGAACTCAGCGGCATTCCCGAAGCTACCGCGTCGTGGACCGGTGCTGCCTCCGGGTGGAGATGTGCCAAGCATGGCTGGAGTGGTTGTGTTCGGTGCCGGCGGCGGGGCGCCGCTCCGCTGACGCGAAAGCGCGAGCATGCTCAACTCCGCCGCGACTTCGGCCGCTCCAGACTTGAGTCCTTCGTTTCTTCGATCCGCCGTCTTCATCGGGTTCGCAAACATATTGGACGTCACAGCCTCCGACTTGCCATCCGCCGAGCTGGTCGGGGACATGACGGTCTTGCGGCCAGTCGTCGTCTGCGGCGTGTTCAGCACGGCCTCGGCGACCTGCCACGGCACGGTCATCGATGGGCGGCGCGATAATCCAGGCGGCGGCGCAATCACGGCATTCTGATCACGACTCGTATCTTCTTTTCCTTGTTGCTGCGAGAAGAACGTTGGATGTTGACTGTAGAAGGAGACCTAGTGGATTCACACAATATGATTGATGGTCAGAAAAGAGGTCAGATATCAAGAAATGCATGTCGCGTACCGGCTGCGCAGGCTGCTCCAACTTCTTCGATCGCGTCGGTGGCGGCGACCACGACGGCAGCGAAGTGGACACGAATCCTCCATTCACATTGGCCGGCGGCGGCGGTGGGAACGAATCTTCGCGGAACGACAGCTTGTTCGCAAACTGTTCACAAAATACAAAGCGTTAGCCCCACACAATTCCCTAACATCCAACACAATGGCCACGGAACGCACATCGTCAAAGCTGTACTTGCTTCCTTCGCCGACGTCCATCGAGTGGCGCGTGAACTCTGCCTCGTCCGACGAATCCGAGTCTTCAAAGTCGTCCGGGCCGGAGTACGAGTACCGCATCTGGTTCACCGAGTGGAGCCCAAAGTCCGACGACCGCGTGAAGTTGACGTCATTGCCGCGCATCGACGGGATGCCCAGCGGCCGGCTGGGCAGGCTGTGGCGGCCGCCCATGGGGTCGTACTCTTGGGGCGACGACGAATGATCATCACCACCGCGGACACTGTTGCGCACGGGCGTGGTCGCCATGTTCGTTCGCTTGGGCGTCGTGCTCGGCGTCAGCGAGCTGCGCAGGCTCTCGCGGTAGTGCGACTTGGCGGCGTTCGAGAGCACAGCCTTGCTCACGAGACCCGTGATCTCGCTCTGGTGGCGCGGCACGTTCTGCGACGCGAGCCGCAGCGACGTGAGCTGCTTGAGCTCCTGGACCGACATGCCTGCCTTGGGCACGATCGGCGTGGGCGTCGGTACGCTCGCGACGGGCGCACCCTGCGCATGCGCATGGACGGCCGCCATGTTCAACGTCGGCGTGGGCGTCGTAGCGGCGCCGCTGTTGCCGGGGCCGCTCGTCTGCGCCGCCGTCGGTGTCGCCGGGCGCGGGTCGCCTGAGGCCGAGGCTGTCTGCGTCTGCTGCATGCGCTGCTGCGTGAGTCGCTTGAGATCTTCGACCGTCATGCCACTTTTGATGCCCATCTTGCCGTTGTGATTGACGGGCGGCGTGCGCGGCGTCGGGCCACCGCGCGTCGCCGGGCGCGCGTAGCGCTGCTGCTGTTGTTGTTGCGGCGTCGGTTGCGGCAGATACCGCGGCGGAGAGCGCACGCCGGGCGGTGGCATGCCGCTCGCGGCCGCGGCCGCGCCCATGCGGCGTCGTCCTGTGTCGGCCATGGTATCTTCAGAGGAGCCCGTCGCTTCAACTCACTCGAGGGCACGCACGCAGGCACCGGACGTTACGGAAACGCGCACACACAGATAGAGGAAGACGCGGCGCGTGCAGTGCGCTGCCTGTCGAGTCGCTGCGGGTCGTACGGGCGCCGAGGAGGATCGTCGCGCGCGAGGGACTGTCGCTCGCGCTTCGTAGGCCGAAGTGTCTTTCCCACGTTGGGGCCCAGCGCGATAACCGCCCCCTTTCAGGGAGGGGAGACGACCCCTATGTAGCAACAAGAGAAGCAAACGTTGCAAGTTGAGGAAGAAGAGTGAGATGGTTCAAGCGGGAAAGTGTACCAGTTAGAGTGGTACAACGAATCGGATTGGTGGATAATTTGGATAGGTTGTAGCCAATCCTGTCGCGACGAGTGGGAGACCAGTGGATATCGTAATTTACACCTACTGAAATGTCTACTTTAGATAGCACTATGCGACCTTGCGACCTTTCAAGGTGACAAATCGGATCTCTTCATTTTCGCAAGAAGGATGGGGAAGACCGCGAAGACAGCGACGACGACACCGGCAGCGCCGGCGAAAGCGGCGGCCTCGGCGCGCATCTCAGAGGAGCAAGCGCTCGAGGGGAAGATGAAGGACTTGAAGCTGGACCCACGCGGCGACGGCATGTACAGCGGCACGTTCCGCTGGCTCGAGACCAAGCAGTTTGCGCCGCTGCCGCCCGCCCCCAAAGCTTCCAACAACGCGGCGAACACGCCGCGGGTAAGCCTCACGACAGGATGGGAAGGCTTTCTGCGCTCGCGAAGCGACGCATCGACGGACCTGGTTGAAGTCGCGAAGCGAGACCCGTCGTGTCTCGACGCGCTGAGCTTTCCGGTCACATTTCTCCACGTCGCGTCCACGCTGCAGCTCTTGGAAAGCTCGGACCAGTTCCACATTGTCGTGCTGGGCGCGACGCGCAAGGCCGAGCAGCGCGTGTGGCTCATCACGGACTACTGGTTCGAAATCGCGCACTTCTTCGCGTCCAAGCAGATCACGCTGTGGTTTGTAGGCCCAGAAGCCGACGAGAGCTGCCGCGCCCAGAAGCCGTCGCAACCCGCAAATCTCACGGTCAAGCACTTGCAGGGCACGTTCACCGGCTTTATGAAGCGCCAGGACGCCATTGGGTGCACGGCGACGAACACTGTTCTCATCGGGTACAACACGGGCTTTGGCAACTTTGTGGATTCTGGGCGACACAACTTGCTCTTCAGCTGGCTGCCAGACCTCTATGCGATCGCGGCGTCCGGCTTTCCAGCGATCTTCACATGCGCCAACGACTACGCCGACATGAACGGCGAGTTCGCCGTCCAATCGCGCATTGTCGGCGCCAAGATGCTGCTGCTGCCGCAGCAGAACCCGTTCAGCATGGCGTCGCATCTCCACGAAGAAGGCAAGAAAGACACGGCCTGGTCGCGCGGCAACAGCTTTCTCTATGCGGTTCAGGGCTGCGACGTCCATCGCCGCTTGGTGCTCAAGTCTGGCGACGTGATCTCGCTACAGAACCGCCTGGACGCCTCACTGGATCTGCACCTAAAGGATGCGCTCGGTCGTCACTTTTACAAGGGCATGGTGCTCTCGAAAGATCAGGCCTCGCGGTGCAAGGCGCTCCAGACCGACACCAAGTCGTCGCCGACCAAACAGCCGTCGCGACGTCGTAGCAGCTCGGCTTCCTCAGCGTACAAGACACCGACGTTTGAGATCCGCCCGGGCACGCAGCCGCGCGAGGTCGTGATCCTTGTCCACGTCCCGGACGCCAACGCCTCCCACCGCATCGCCGTGGACGTCTCGGACGCGTCGCTCTCACTGCTCATCCCGGACATGTACGCGCTGCAGACGCCGCTGCCCTTCCAGGTCGAGAACAACGCACCCGTGCGCGCGCAGCTCACGCCACCATTCCTCTCGATCACCTGCACGCGCCACGCATAGGGCGCTGTGTCCCCTTCACGTAGCCACCATCTCTGCATCAACCATGAGTATTAATAACGTTATGCCGTATCTGGTCGCAATAATTGTGGGACAATTATTGGAGATTCATAACGTGCGCACTAAGTTCGGTTTCTCCAAGAAACACCACACCCACGAAGAGCTACAAACCGAGAGAACGGAAAGAGATTGGTCACCATGGCGGGCATGAAGTTCCTGAACCTCAAGGGCTGGCACCCGTCGAACGCGCGCAACCAGAAGCGCATCTGGATCGCCGAGCAGAAGGCCCAACAGCACGCGCAGGCCGAGAAAGACGCGGCCGCCGAAGTGCGCAAACAGACCGACGCGCAGCAGTTCCAGGCGCTGGCGGCAGCGCGCGGCGACGCCGAGAGCGCGCGCCGCAGCGAGCAGCTGCAGGTCGGTTTCCTCTACGCGCCGCCGCCGGGGCTCGAGAAAGTGGACGAAAAAGTGCAGCACGCCGTGACCGAAGGTGCGGTTCCCTGTTTGAGGATTTTTGGAAGTTAACACTGACCAGTAGTCGTATCTAGACGATGCCGTGCGCGAGTTCCGCCGCAAGATGGAGAAGCGCACGTCGGCGACCACGGGCGCGGATGACACACAGCGACCGCTGGAGCGGTACGTCGGGCGCCGTCCAGACGAGATGCTGACGATCAAAGAGCAGGTCGAGCGGTTTCCGTTTCTGAAAGACGCGCCGGTCGAGGGCGACTACGCATCGAACGTCAAAGTCAACTTCAAGCCCATGGGCCGCACGCTGCGCAACGTCAAGTGCATGCGCTGCGGTGAGTGGGGCCACCAGTCGGGCGACCGCGAGTGCGCGCTGCGCAACGCGAACCCCCACGATGCGTCGCGCCAGGCGCGGGAAGACCCCCTGGCGATCGTCGCCCAGCTCAAGAAAGAAGGGCAGCTCGTACTGAAGCAGCGCGCGCTGCCGCGGGAGATGCAGACAAATGGGAAGAACCACGACTTTGAGATCCTACTATCGGACGGTACGTGGGGAGTAGACAAAAGAGCCACGAGGACCTGAAGAATAATTCTGCCGTTGGTGGTTACAGACGAGGCGGGCGATGCCGAGAAGGAATTTCTCGCGGGCTTGTCTACGAAAGAGAAGAAAACGCTGCTGAAGAAGCTGCGCAAGCAGACGAAGAAACACGGCAGAGATGGTTCGAGCAATGAGAGTTCAAGCAGCAGCGACGATTCGCGCGGAGACCGGTCCACCAAGAAGCGGAAACGGAAGAAAGCCAAGAAGCCAAAGCATGACGAGAAGCGACGTGGGCGTGACTATCACCGCCACCAAGGTGAAGAAGACGACGCGTATGACCGATCTCAAGATGTGAAACGGCGCAGTCGACGCGAGCGGTCGCGTTCCCGATCACAGTCGCGGTCAAGAACAGCACACGAGCGCGATGGCTCTCACCGCCACAAGAGTGGTGACAGTGACCGAAAGCACAGCCGGAGCCCGCGTCGCCATCGAAGTCGACACTGATCATCAATGCGCTTTTTCAAGAGCGTGACACGGTTCGCTGGAAGAAAGTGGCTGTTTCCGGCCGGTCGTGGCTATCGTGTGTTGCTGACCTCAATCGGCCCGCCCACATCCAGCGTGTGTTTGTTCGTTTGCCACGTTGGACCAGCAGACTCGGGCTCTATCGAGCACAAACACTGGGCAACGCCGTCAATAACCCCTATCAAGGCTGGATGCATGGAA
>JAADXJ010000749.1:0-15125 GCA_023337735.1 Pythium biforme
CACCGCCCGTTGAGATCGAAAGGATGAACGTGGAAACACTCAAGAAATGGGTTGGATCATTGAAATACGATACTCCTATCATCGCGACGGCCAGCCCAGGAGAAGCAAGTAGCGGCGGCGATGCCGTCGACAGACCAACAAGGGTGAACGAGCTGGTTGGTGACGCACTTCAGCCCGATCAGCTGCAATGGAATCCTCAGACCACGCCATTTGGAGCCGCTCAAGCGCCAATATACTCCGGAATTGCGACGATATCACAATTATTCACGCTGAACGAGTTACAGCACGGGGCGTTTGCGATAATTGCATCCCATTTGCTGAAGCGTTGGCGAAGTGTGAACGACGCTACACTTCGAACAGATTCCGAGCTTGAGAGCCAGCAACTTCGACTGTACCTCGGTGGAGAAGGTGGTACAGGAAAGAGTCGTGTGATCCAAGCGATACAGGAGTTCTGTCGAAGCTGGCAAAAGCCCGACGCTGTGGTTATCGCAGCAATGGCGGGGAAGGCTGCAAGTATCGTTGGTGGCCGAACACTCGCGAGTTTCATGATGTCGCTTAGAAGTCCGAGCAGCCACACGGGAATTCAGGATCTGGACTGTCTTATCGTCGACGAGATCTCAATGATGTCCAAAGATCAGTTATTGCGACTGGATCGACTTCTACGAAAGGCCAAGCGGATCAAGAACGTTCCTTTTGGAGGGATTCACATCGTTTTTGCTGGTGATTTCCTTCAGCTACCACCAGTGGGGGCGGATCCGCTCTTCTACGACCCAGATACCAAAGCCAAGGCCTCGCTGGCAGATTTTGAAGGGTATCGTCTATGGCAGCGGTTCGACACTGTCGTTGTCCTGCGTGAATCAATGCGGTTCAGTGAGGACCCAGAATGGGGAGCGGGTTGTTCTCAAGATCGCTTCGGAAAGTGGACGGCAGCCTTCAACGACATGATCAACAAACGGGTCGTTACTCATCTTGACACAAGTACAAGTCACAATGGTGCTGTGCCGCTTGGAGCAGTCTTTGTCACACCCGACAACGATGCAAGAACAGCGATCAACAACCACTTCACTTCAAGTACGGCTGCATTCCTTCCGGATGAACAACTCCCAGTACGAATTGTGGCCAACTTCAAGGGTGCTCTAAATCACCTGAGTCACGATGACATCACGATGATCATGGGCCAAACTGACACGAAGTTTGGGCGAATGGCACCGTTTCTCGATGTTATTCCTGGTATACCAATCCAGATTACTCAGAACGTCCGCACCAAGAAAGGTGTTGCGAACGGCACAATGGGTCATCTACACAGCGTGCAATTTCCAAACGGAACGCGTTTTTCACAAGTGCGAGACGCTCGAACAGGTATCGTGGTTCTCCTTCCCAGCAAACGCCCTCTGTACGCTCTCGTCAGGCTCAGTAGAGGCCACAATGCACTTCCAATGATTGCTGGTGGAGACCCAGACCTGTTCCCAGTGTTTCCGGATGCAAGGCCGTACAAGAAAACAACTATTCAGCTCACACCGTCATCAAGGGGTGATGCAAGAACTCTCAGCACAAAGATTGAGCAGTTCCCGTTCGTCTGCGCCGTCGGTGCGACTGTCTACAAGGTTCAAGGCGAGTCCCTAAGGTCTCTTGTCGTCGTGGATTGGAAAGCCGAAGGAAGAGGTCAAGCGAATCGGCCACAGCAAGCGTACCTAATGGTGTCTCGTGTCGTGAAGCGTAAAGGACTGGTTTGCCTCAAGCCCTTCACATCCGACCTTGCGGCATGGTCTAAACCACCCGAGGCGGCAGTTGACGAAGAACACCGGCTACTTCGTGAGAGCACACTGACTTTGCGCCGGTTCTACGACTCGATTTCCAATGAGTGAGTGCCTTATCCGAATGCATTTGAGACGTGAAAATATGAAAAACACATTGGACAGGAGTCACTCTTTCAGTTCCACTGCATTTGCAAACTCCCAATCCGTTCACCTAGCTACTCAACAGTGATATCGTTGGGACGGGCAACAAGCTGACAGAACTTGCCTTCGTAAACAAGGCGCTTGAGGGAGTTGATGATGCGAGACTCAAGGGTCTCACCAAACACTGTCACCGTGAGGAGAAGGCCATCGACAGCAGCACGGCCCTCGTCACTCGCCACGTGACGTTCCTCGAACTTACAGGCCATTAGTGCGATTGGGAAATAAACAGGTGATCGCTGATTGGGCTTACCTCCGCGAGTCCATCCAAGGTCTCTTCAGGCTCAGCATCCGTGACGTGCAACCGCACCAAGTTCCGCTCTCCATAGCCGTGGGCTGACGTCCAGAGAAGCGTTCCTCGGACGATCACATCAACATCAGGACTTGGGGGCACAAGCTTTTCATGTTCGACGTGGGCGCGGTTGTCTACGTGCATGACACGCCGCAATTAGCAAAAGTGATGCGATTTTGTGTGAGTACATCACCTTACCATCGACCGTTGAAAGGACGATTTCTTCACGCGCAGCTTTCGCAGCAGCCTGCTGTTGCATCGCCGTCTTGAGTCGCTTAAGCGGCGACTCTCTCGGCAAGTTGCGGCTTCTCGTTGGACGGATGGGCGAGCCGAACGGATCTTCACTTGGCACTGATCCACGTTTGGGGGGAGCCATGTTGCGATGTCGGAGGTTGGTGGAAAGAAGCGAAGTGCTGTGAGAGCAAATCCGAGAGTTCAGCGGATCCAAGCCTACAGAGGTTGTGTAAAGGTGGGCGAAATCCAAAGAGAGATGGAGCGGCAAGCATCAATGAAGTGTTGTGCGATACTCACGGTGGGAGGGAAGGAAGAGAGAATACCGTACAGGATTTCTTACTTTCCCTGGATGGATCAGACATCATATATGTGTGTGAAAGTGGAGGAGTAGGACGTGATAGCATGACACATGCAGGATGAGGGAAGAATTGGGAGGTAATGTGGATGCGAGGGATGAATGTTAGTGGGATGAAGCCGGAACGATGATAGAAGTGAAACGAGAAGGAAATGAATGAGATTGTGATGAAGGGATGGGCATACGAATGGTTTTTTAGGGTAGCGATGAAGTGGAATCAGAAGGAAATTTTTCTTTGGAGGAGGAGGGGCGGAAAGTAGGTGACTGAGAGGGAAGAGAAGGGAGAGAGGGGCACACGGTAGTCGTATGGGATCAGGGAAATTAGACGGCTGAGAGGGAAGAGAGCGATGAGGGTGATCCACGGAAGGCTAAGTGGTATCTATCTGCAATCATCTTGATTTAGAAAGATATTCAGCGAGGTAAGAGAGATGCGCATGCGGAGGTGATGGCCATGAAGCAACCATGACGCAAGTGGATGCGGTGGGTTGGGCTGGCACTGGAATATGCACACACTGTCGTCATACACATTAGTGCGAAAGCCTCTCCATCTTCCCTCAATTTCCAAACCGCCACAAATGCCGAAGCCTCGCACACCACCCAACCGGGAGCCTACAGGGGACTACTCCGTCATCGGCATCGACGGTGTTCAACTCCCCAGACGACGCTCAGGCTTGAGCTTGCACATAGGTTCCGGGCTGATCTCCACTACCCTCTCCATGAAAGATCTTCTGGGCGAGCGTCGCACACGCCCACAAACACCAACTTGGCACTATGCGCTTCCATATCTCTCGAACTTCGTCCGGATTTACAGCAGAGGGATCCAAGTCACCTGCTCCTCGCTGAGGGTCGCTAATCTTCTCGAAGGCACCACCGTGAACTTAAATGGCCGCCTCTACCTCATCAGACGTCAGGTAAACGTAGATAGAATCTATTTCGCCAGACCGATCAACCTGATCAGCCGCCCTCTCGCCTGTGATGTTGTCCCTGACCCACTCAACCCAAGATCGGCCCTCAGAATCGACACTGCTGTCAACAGCGACATCACGACGCACTTGCGCCCCAACTCGACCTACTAACCTGTTGGAGGGTAGTCACACAGACATACAGATAGTATAACAAACTAGAGCGGGGCGTATAGTTTGTTGTTCTCTTGTTTTGCTTGGCTAAATCTCCGTGCAACTTCGCTGTCTAGACTGGCGAGTCAAAAACACGATAATAGAGTTTTCTGCTTCTCAAAACATGATTTGAGAAGAAAATTGGTCGCAACTGGTATTTAGTAATGCCCTGTATTGTGCCAATTACTGTACTGTGTCCTTTTCTTTGAAGCTGCGCCTCCCCGGCCTCGGCGGGGCAAGCAATTAAATATCCAGAGCGTCCCGGGTACCGCATGGCATTAGTATAATAAGGTAATTAGTTTTGGCAAAGGTTTTTGGGCAGATGTCTCCTACTTTAGGGGGATAGCATTTGGCTCTATCAATCGCTGCATTTGCGCAAATAGCTGATGCAGGATTTTTTCATGGAACAGGCAGCGCCGACGCAGCAGCACGGTCTTCCACGAGAATGGTTGACCCAGCAACTTCCTTTCCTTCAGCCACGACGTCAGATCGTCCCTCTTCAGCACTCGGTAGGCCATGGATGTGGGAGTCGCCGGGTTCAACTCTCGAGCGAACGGCTTAAGACGCTTCATATCGCCGTTACGTGCGAAGATGTCGTCCCAAAACACGTACCATAGCTTGCAGGCAGGGTGAGAAAGCACGAAACCCATCCGATGATAGAGGAAATCAAGCGCATCGACGTGGGTCTCCACGAGCCGTTTCAGCGCTGGGTTGGTCTCCTCTACGGCGAGGTACTGATGGAGCTTGTAGCGCAACAACGTCGGATTGTTGAACACGAAGTACCAGAATCCATCGCCGAGCACGCGGTTCGCGGCGGCATGCTGGTCAATGAGACGATTGCGGTACTCGTTCGCTCGCTCCTGCAAAAGGATCACGCCCGGGTGCCATCGCGCTTGCGTCTGCTGAAAGATCGCTGCAAGTTGTGGACTTTCTTGCATCTCATGGGTGAGACCGACATGGTCATTTCCCATGACTGCAACGCGATGTTCTTGGTGGTGTACTTGGCCCGTGTGCGGTGCGATTGCGTCACCGCGGCCGTCTCGGTAGGTCATTGAGAAGTTGAACCCGGCCGCCATCTCGTGCTTGTCGGAGTTAGCAGCGATCTTGATGACGCCGACCGTGTAGTAACACGTGAACTGGACGCTGGTGTACCGCGTTCTGGTCGTGGTCTGGGTTTTGCCCTCCGCGTTGGTCGTCGTGACGGTCTCCGTGCCGTCCTCGACGGTCACGGCCTCCTGGCGGGCGAACGGGAAGTGAATCTCCACGTCGGCTTCGCTCAGCGCACGCAGCTTCTGGCGCAAGTACCGGCGAGCTTGTACCATGGGCGAGATATTGAGGAAGAAAAACGATGCAAACTTGTCGTCCCGCACGATGCTTTCGTCCTTGGCGTCATCGTAGACGACCACGCAGTGGAACGGGTACGGACGAATATACATCTTGCCAAAGCAGCTCTTCGAGTCCAAAAAGCCGTCACGCGCCCCGGAGGCATCGTCCCAAAACACATCGACTCCTTCTAGCAAACGGCGCGCGCTCATGCGCATCGAGGCGATGTAGCTGATCGCCTGGCCCTGCCAGTGGCGCTTGACGTTCTCGACGCCCGACTCGGTCACGGCCTGCTGCAGACTCGCGAGACGTTGCACGATCTCTTTGTTTTCCGGAAGCGCCAAGAGAACGGACTGCCAGAAGTGGTGCCAGATGCGGTGCTTGATCTCTTTGTCGAGGTCCCAGTTCGGGATGATGCTGGCTGCGGGCGCGTCCTGGATGTCGCACACGGTGTCGCTGAACGTGAGTGTGCCCAGCCAGTTCTTGATCCAAAGGCGCGTCTTCTTCATACCAAACAGCGTGATGCCGACCATGACGACCATGTTGATGATGTTGACAACGTTGACGATCGTACCAACGACCACCTGGACGCGTTGATTGCTTTCAAGGAAGGCCAATACGACACCGCCGACACATGTCGCAAGTGCTGCAATCTTACCACTCACTTCCATGACGTTGTTGAGCGGGTCGTTGAACGGCGTGCCGTACGACGTCAGCGTGACGATCAGCGAGTAGATGACGCTCGTGATAACGCTACGGATCCCCCGCTGCCGCGTGAGAATGAGGGGTACGATGAGCGCGATCTTGAAGAGCAGCTGAAACACTTTGTAGTGGCTCCATCGCTGCTCAAAGCCTGCGTACAGCGACCGGTATGGACACCGCAGTTGGCTCGGATCACTCGCGACCAGCCGAGCGTACACTTTATCGTCGAACGGTACTTGTTCGCCGTCGATGTCGTACGTGACGAGCGGGTTCTCTGGCGACCCCGTGGGTTTGTTCTCCGAGATGGCGCACATGAGCAGGAACGGCAATGGGAGTGTAAACGTCGCGAGCAGCGCAATCGCCCCGATCCGCAGCACCACCCACAGCGCGGGGACGTCACTGTAGCGCTCTATGATCCGCAAGGTCGATGGCGACACGAGATCGGCAAGGTCCGATGCGGAAGACTGCGATGCAACTATCGCCGCGGCCACGATCTCGAGGCACACGCGCGTGAGCGGCAAGTACACGCTCAGGCAGAGCGTGATGACCATCGTAAACACGCGCAGCTGCCTCTGCCGCTTCACGGCAAGCTCGGCCCACGTCGTGGCTTCGTGGCCGTGGCGAATCTCCTCGGACCGCTTGTGCAGGTGGCGCCCAGAGATCGCAAACCATAAATACGCGCCGTACGTGATCATGATGATCGCGACCAGCACGCCAAAGCCAATGTCGACGAACAACTCGCGTTTGTCGGCCCACAGCGCCATGAAATCTGCCGACAGAAAATTGAATGCGCTCTGGAAGAAGAGCTGCGTGCTGTGCACGAACGGTGCGTCCTTGTACTTGACGAGCGAACCGTACAGGTTCGTGAAGAAGAGGCTCACGGTCTGGCAGAAATCGCGTAGGATCTCGATACGCAACAGCGGCGGCAGCGTGCTCAGGAGCGCGGCCATGCAACCTCTGGAGGCCGAGATGCCGTTCGCGAG
Source organism: Pythium biforme (assembly GCA_023337735.1). Classification (NCBI taxonomy): domain Eukaryota; phylum Oomycota; class Peronosporomycetes; order Pythiales; family Pythiaceae; genus Pythium; species Pythium biforme. The sequence goes on from JAADXJ010000749.1 coordinate 6,960, forward strand.
CGCGGCCATGGCCTCCTGGACGCCCTCCCTCGTCCCAACAACGAGTCCATCCAGCTTCTTGTCGAGATCGCTGTTCAATAATGCGGCGCCGAACGCGTTGCCGTACACAAGATCAACAGCCGTCTGCTTGGCGGCATCCACGAAGATCGCTGGCACGGGTGGCAACGTCTCGATCGCGTGCTTGAGCTTGGCGGTGAACTCGGTCGCATCGTCCCACTCACCGACCGCGGCCTGTCGGAAATGCGCCTCCAACTGGATCAGCTTCTCGGCCGGCAGTGCCTCGGCAATGCGCGCGACGTTCGCTTGCAGCTCGTCGCGGAGATGCGCGGCCGACGGAAGGGGGAGACCGTGCTCGGCCATTTGCTTGATCGCGTCCTGCAGCTCGACGCTCACGGCCGACGCCAAGCTCATCGACGACACGAGTGCGAGTTGCAGGAGCTGCCCAACTGCGCGGGCCTCCGAGCCGACCGCTTCTTTCATGGGCATCGTGGCATCCAGCGCGTCGCTCACGCGATCCGTGAGCTTCTCCATCGGCACCAAGTTGCTGATCGACGTGTGCACGAGCGCCCACAGGCTCATGAGTTCGAGCGCAACGCCCGAGGACGACGCGCGGCCCAGCGCCTCGCGGAGCTGCAGCAGTTCTTCCTTGGAACACTGCGCGGCGCACGATGCGATGGCCTTGGCCTGGCTGAGCTCGTCGATGGCCCGCGCGGGCAGCGGCGCGCCCCACTCGGCCATGCGGCGCAGCGCCTCGCGGGTCTCGGTGGTCAGCGCCATCGCGACGTGGCTCTGCTGGGACAGGATACCCGCGAGGGACTGGCCGACGCGCTGGATGTCGACCTTGGCATCGACGCCGCGCATGACCGTCGCGCGCAGCGCCTCGGCCTCGCCGTGGAGCGCGATCGCCAGCTCCTTGCAGCCCGTCGCGCTCATCATGCCCTGGATGCTGGTCTCGAGCGCGGTGCGCACGCTCGCGAGTTGCGCGGCCGCGTCGCTGGATGCGACGGTCTCACTTGCCTGCTGGAGACTGGCTCGTAGCACGCAGAGTTCCTGAGGCGAGAACACACCGACAACGGCGTTGAGGTTCACGTGCTTGGCCGCAGACGCCAGCGCGTCGCACAGCTGCTGGCGTTGCTCGCCGGCCGCATCCGCGATGGAGCTCCCCGCGGCCTTTGTCGCCCGGTCCAGCGCGTTCACCATGGTCGCGCGGTCCGGGATATCGCTCTCCAGGGTCAGCGCGTGGCGGAGCAGCTTGGCGGCGTCGCCGAGCGCATCTTGCGCCGACGACAAGGAGCTGCTGAGCGCGTCCAGCGGCACCACACGCGCCATCTTTCGGTCTTCCGGCGGTCGTTCTGCCGCATACGAGCGGAGTGGAACACGGCGAGATGACCCCGGCCTGTGGCGGGCCGCTCGCGCGAAGAGACGTCTATATCGAGTTCCAGTTGAGAAGCACGGATAGAGGAAACGGATCCCGCGCGTTGGGCGCCTAAAGTTCTCGAGATGAGGGAGCCGTTGAACCAAGCGCTTGGAGCTACGGACTTTACGAGGAGCTTCGCACTTTCCGACGTCTCTCTTCCAGTCGAGCCTATTAGGACGAAGGCTCAACCCATGTCTCTATTTGACGCCGCGATCCGATAGTCCGGCTCAAGAGAGGAAAGATCGCGCCCGCCACCTTGCTTGAACCGCTTTTGGGATTGATGGCTCGGCTATGTAGTCCGTGGGTATGGATGAGGCGCGGCCGGCGACGTGGTCCTCGTGGTCGTGGATGGATGATCGGCATACGTCAACCAAAAGAAAAACTCATCAATGTTGTCAGGTCGAGCGCGGCGCAATCGCGTCCAGTAGATTGCGCCCCACGTGGTTTGTACAGTTCGTGGCGCTTTGCTGCTGTGGTCGGGGCGACTGGACTCTGGCGCCTGAGCGGTCGCCATCCGATAATCGGACCGATTATAATAGCACGTCGAGTCGACAGGGAGGGAGAGACAGATTCGATCCCTGGAAAGTTGGTCCTGAATTCACATGCCCAATGTGACCCCATACACGTGTCTCCCCATCCTCCAGTGTCACGACGAGTTGCTGCACGACACAGTGCTGGAAGACCCAGGCTCAGTGGGAGGGAGGATGAGGCTGGGGGGCACATTGTCCCCTACGTTAAAGCCTCCGCTTGACTCGACACCACCAGTGCCTTCGTCCTCCTGGACAAGTCCATTACTGTAGAGTGAACGGAAAGTACAGTACTGTAGTGACTGCGACATTCGGCAGAGCACGTCGGATCCGTCGGTTGATTCAATGGGTCGTGCTGCGCACCGCCATGCGCTATCCGCGAAGATTAAGCCCGAAGGCGATGGCTGCATTCCATCTCCCTTGGGTCGTGCGTGTAATGGATCGCTCCCGCGTTGGGGATCCACCAATTACAATGCCAGCAGGCGAGAACGCGTCGATGACCCGCATAGCGTCGAACCCACCGCAAACCGAAATCTCTCGCATGCGATCGGATCCGTCGGGTGCCCACCAACAAATACAGAAGATAGCGGATGGCCCGGTATCTTTTGGGATTCGAAGTCGGATCCCACACGACCTCTCCAGGGTTTCCGGAGAACACGTTCGACTCGTGTCGTGCTTCAGTTTGTGCTGCCGAGCCCCTCCCATCTCGTCGTCATCAATGGGCATAATAAGCCTGTCGAAATGAGCCCGAGTCAGAGTTTTTCTGACTGTGAATGAAACGACAATGAAGCCAGAAACCCACAACCGAGATGAATTGGTGCTGGTTGTCTCAGCAGTGGCGACGTCACCCATGGCAACGGATCAGCTGGGAGCCAATCACACGTGAGACGCTCCACCAGCGCTCTTGCCATTGGCTCACCTTGGTAGCGATATACCGCCGGGGGCTAGGGCTTTGCTAAAATGCTCGGGTCCCCGAAGCACCATTACGGCGCGACTTGTTTCGTCGACACGGTAAACAGCGGCTTTATGCGGCGTGCTGTGGCTTCTGTGCGTCCGTCTGCGAGCGTGAGGGCCGTTGACGCGACCGAATGGGTCCCCCGTATCCGTGAACGCTGTCGTCGCGTCGCAGCGCATACTGTACCGTACGTATGGAGAGTGAGAGAGAGAGAGAGTCTCCTGGGCCAGTGGCTTCGCGGGATGCAAGAGCTCATTCCCTAATTTGCCATCGCGCGAGCAAAAGCCCAGTCAAAACGGTCTAGGTCAACGATGGCGGATTCCTCGATCGACCACTACGCCAAGGTGTCGGCGATCGAGTACACCGATGCCAAGGCATTGATGCAGCACGGCCCGGAGGCGCTCCACAACCACGTCTCGTCGCGCATTGAGGCCGCCATGGGCAAGGCGCTGCCGCAGATGGAAGTGCGTATCAAGAACCTCAACCTGTCGGCCGAGATCATGGTCTCGAGCGACAAGGACAGCAAACACGAGCTCCCGACCATCGCGAACGAGCTCAAGAAGAGCCTGCGCAAGTTCTCGGCCAAGAAGAACCGTGTGACCAAGCACATCCTCAAGAACGTCAACGGCGTGTTCAAGCCCGGCTCGATCACGCTCGTGCTGGGCCAACCCGGCTCGGGCAAGTCGGCGCTCATGAAGGTGCTCAGTGGCCGCTTCCCCATGGCCAAGAACATTGAGTTCAACGGTGAAGTGACCTACAACGGCGCCCCCCGCGCCGAGATCATCAAACGCATGCCCCAGTACGTGTCCTACGTGACCCAGCGCGACCACCACTTTCCCACGCTCACGGTTAAGGAGACACTCGAGTTTGCCCACGAGTGCTGCGGCGGTGAGCTCCCGGAGCGCGCTATCCGCCACTTCAACAAGGGTACCGACGAAGAGAACAAGGCTGCGCTCGAGGCCGCGAGCGCGCTCTACCAGTTCCTCCCGGAAGTCATCATCCAGCAGCTCGGTCTCGACAACTGCCAGGACACCATCGTCGGTAACGGCATGCTTCGCGGTGTCTCGGGTGGTGAACGCAAGCGTGTCACGACTGGTGAGATGCAGTTTGGCAACAAATACGTGACGTTCATGGACGAGATCTCGACGGGTCTCGACTCGGCGGCCACCTACGATATCATCAAGACCCAGCGCAGTGTCGCCAAGACGCTCCGCAAGACGGTCGTGATTGCTCTGCTGCAGCCGTCGCCCGAGGTGTTTGCGCTCTTTGACGACGTGCTCATCCTGAACGAAGGCCGCGTGATGTACCACGGTCCGCGCGACCAGGCGCTCGGCTACTTCGAGGACATGGGCTTCCACTGTCCGCCGCGCCGTGACGTCGCCGACTACCTCCTCGATCTCGGTACGCCGCAGCAGCACCAGTACGAGGTCGTCCGCAAGGACGGCTCGAAGCACCCGCGCAAGGCGCGCGATTTTGCTGAGCTCTTCGAGAAGTCGGAGATCCACGACGCCATGCTCGCCGATCTCCACAGCGCGCACGACCCTTTGCTGATTCGCGACAAGGAGCAGCACTTTGACGACATCCCAGAGTACCACCAGTCGTTCCTCGAGAGCACGCTCACGCTCATGGTGCGCCAGAACAAGGTCACGCTGCGCAACACGGCCTTCATCAAGGGCCGTGGTCTCATGGTCATCATCATGGGTCTGCTGTACGCCACAACTTTCTGGCAGTTTGACGTCACGAACGTGCAGGTCGTCATGGGTATCATGTTCGCGGCCGTGCTGTTCTTGGCGCTCGGCCAGGCCTCGCAGATCCCAACGTTCCTGGCGGCGCGTGAGATCTTCTACAAGCAGCGCGGTGCCAACTTCTACCGCACGTCGTCGTACGTGCTGGCGTGCTCGGTCGCGCAGCTGCCGTTGGCGTTGCTCGAGTCCATCGTGTTCGGTACGATGATCTACTGGATGTGCGGCTTTGTGTCGACGTTCGGCGCGTACCTGATCTTCTTGCTACTACTGTTCCTGACGAACTTGGCGTTCGCCGCATGGTTCTTCTTCCTCGCGGCCATTTCGCCGGATCTCCACGTCGCCAAGCCGATCTCGATGATCTCCGTCATGTTCTACATCCTGTTCGCCGGTTTCGTGATCAGTCGCAGCCAGATCCCGGACTACTTCATCTGGGCCTACTGGATCAACCCGATCGCGTGGTGCCTGCGCAGTCTCGGCATCAACCAGTACCGCAACGGCAAGTTCAACGTGAACGAGTACCACGGCATCAACTACTTTAGCCGCTTCCAGAAGCAGATGGGCGAGTACTCGCTCGGCCTCTTCGACGTGCAGTCGGAGAAGTCGTGGCTCTGGTACGGCTTCCTGTTTATGATCGCCTCGTACGTGTTCTTCATGTGGCTTTCGTACCTGGCCCTCGAGTTCAAGCGCTACGAGAGCCCGGAACACGTCGCGCTCGGTGGTGAGGACGACAACGAGCACAAGATCGAGAGCTCGGGCCTGAGCTCGGGGTCGGACAACTATGGCCTCGCGGAGACGCCGCGCGGCGACTCGAACGGCGAGATCATTCTCGAAGTCAAGCAGAACCAGCACGAGCGCCACTTTGTGCCGGTTACGCTCGCGTTCAAGGACCTGTGGTACTCGGTGCCGAACCCGACGAACCCGAAGGAGAGCCTCGACCTGCTCAAGGGCATTTCGGGTTACGCCAAGCCTGGCACCATGACGGCGCTCATGGGCTCGTCGGGTGCTGGTAAGACGACGCTCATGGACGTCATCGCTGGCCGTAAGACGGGTGGTAAGATCCAGGGCCAGATTCTGCTGAACGGCTACGAAGCAACGGACCTCTCGATCCGTCGTTCCACGGGATACTGCGAGCAGATGGATATTCACTCGGAAGCCGCGACCATCCGCGAGGCGCTCACGTTTAGCGCGTTCTTGCGCCAGGACGCCGAGATCTCGGATGCGCAGAAGTACGACTCGGTGGAGGAGTGCCTTGACCTGCTGGACCTGCGCCCGATCGCCGACCAGATCATTCGCGGCAGCTCGGTGGAGCAGATGAAGCGCCTGACGATCGGTGTCGAGTTGGCGGCGCAGCCCAGTGTGTTGTTCCTGGATGAGCCGACGAGCGGTCTCGACGCGCGTTCGGCCAAGGTGATTATGGATGGTGTCCGCAAGGTCGCCAACACGGGCCGTACGATCGTGTGCACGATCCACCAGCCGTCGTCGGAAGTGTTCCAGGTCTTTGACAGCTTGCTGCTGCTCAAGCGCGGTGGTGAGACGGTGTACTTTGGTGAGCTCGGCGAGAGCGCGAGCCAGCTGATCCAGTACTTTGAGTCGGTGGAGGGTACGCAGCGTCTTGAGGATGGTTACAACCCGGCGACGTGGATGCTGGAAGTGATCGGTGCTGGTGTCGGCAACGCCGCCTCGCAGGATTTTGTCAAGGTGTTCAACGAGAGCGAGAAGAAGGCCCTGCTGGAGACGAACCTCAACCAGGATGGCGTCGCCCGTCCGGCCCAGGGTGTGCCGGCGCTCGAGTTCACTAGCAAGCGTGCAGCGCTCGAGTCGACCCAGGCCAAGTTCTTGATCAAGCGCTTCTTCGACATGTACTGGCGCACGCCGTCGTACAACTTGACGCGTTTCACGGTCTGCATCATGCTCGCGCTCATCTTCGGTCTCTCGTACCTCGGCGCCGACTACGACTCGTACCAGGGCATCAACGCCGGCGAGGGTATGGTGTTCATGACCACAGTCTTCATTGGTGTCATCTCGTTCAACAGTGTCCTGCCGATCGCCTCCGAGGAGCGCGCCTCGTTCTACCGCGAGCGCGCGTCGCAGACCTACAACGCGCTCTGGTACTTTGTGGGCACGACGCTTGCTGAGATCCCGTACGTGTTTGCCAGCTCGTTCGTGTACACGGCGATCTTCTACCCGATGGTCGGCTTCACGGGCGTCGGCGCGTTCTTCTTCTACTGGCTCAACACGGCGCTCCACGTGCTGCTCCAGGCCTATGTCGGCCAGTTCCTCGCGTTCGCACTGCCCAGTGTCGAGGTCGCGGCCATCATCGGTGTGCTTGTAAACTCGATCTTCTTCCTCTTCATGGGCTTCAACCCGCCGGCCGACGCGATCCCGAGCGGCTACAAGTGGCTCTACCACATCACGCCGCAGAAGTACACGCTCTCGATCCTCTCAGCCATCGTGTTCGGCGACTGCGACGGCTCGGACCCGGACGCGCTCGGCTGTAAGCCCGTGCGCGACCTGCCCATCACGTCGGCACAGAACCTCACGGTTAAGGGGTACGTCGAGGAAGTGTTCCTCATGAAGCACAGCGACATCTGGCGCGACTTTGCGATCATCATCGCGTTCATCGTGTTCTTCCGCGTGCTCGCGCTGCTCTCGCTGCGCTACATCAACCACCAGAAGCGATAAACGAGTTGCGGACGACCCCACACCAGGGGGCTCTATATCATGCACACCCTTTTAGAACTTCATACGGAATACCAAAACGAACTTTTCCAACCAAATCCTTTCAGCTCCAAAAGGTTTGCTTCTCTGATCGGCAGTCGCGTGTCAGCTCTGGTGGCGAGATGGGAACGACGGAGCTTGCGTCGCTGCCATTGTCGCGAAACTGCGATGAGCAGCGAAGAGTGGGTCCCGTGGTTCGAGGGTGGGCGAGGCGCACGTAGAGAAATTTCTCTGTTGTCTGTCGCGAAGACAACACCGCATCGCGCTCGAACGCAATAATGACGAGCGTAGCGAAAGGCGGTACGGTACGGTGCGGGGAGATAAATGGATACCTTGACTAATACTACGTAGTAATTCGCTAGACAGGCATACATGCACGCATCCCCGTATGCCGTGAGGTTGAAGATGATCATCATTCCTAACAGTTGAACCTGCATTCTGTACTCCACGCCTCCTCTGTCCGCCGGGATACTCAATGGATACATCCGTACAATTCTTCTGTCGACGTACATCGAAATCGAACACACGCTCATACTAAAGCGCGACGCGATGCCAGGCGCTTGGCACCACCGTCTTCCGCCTCCTCGTTCTGTTTTTTGGCTGTAGGCACAATCGGTCCCGTGGCAGGACCCCCCCAAATAAAATGCCCCCATGCCACGAAGTTGAGGCTATAGACTCCAGTGGGGCTCTACAAAGCACTGTGTCTGCCAATGCGAATCAACTACAGCTACAATGCTCCATGGCTGGTCAAGGTGTGCTCAGTTCTCACAAGGCCGAAGAAGCGTCGAACTGCCAGGCATCGCA